>MU224047.1:28232-39339 GCA_018584345.1 Thuja plicata | reverse complement strand
CTCTCTCTCTCTCTCTCTCTCTCTCTCTCTCTCTCTCTCTCTCTCTCTCTCTCTCTATTATTAGTTTTTCAGAACCCGATCGGGTTCTGAGGAATTAGGAGCATTGAGCCTTTATGTTCACATAACCTGATCGGGTTCTTAAGTCCTCAAAATCCGATCGGTTTTTGTTGAATTAGGAACGTTGCTTGCTTCAACGGTCTTAAAACAACCTTTGAAAGTTGTCCCAAGGTCCCACTGATGTTTTTCTATTGTTTTGCACCACTAACAAACATGTCTAAACTTTTTGCATGTTTTTTTGTTTGCAATGATTGAATTTTGTTGTTTATTGGTGTTTTTGATGTTATTTTACCATTGTAAGTTCTCATTTCAAGAAAATGGTTGATTTTTTCTTTTTTTTTGGATTTGATGTTCACATGTTATTCTATGTTCATGATATTATTCATAGGGTCCATTCAATACAAACAATGGGAAAGAAAAAAAGAGGATCAATTGAACACCGAGAGACAGAAAAGGAAAGACAAAGGGAGCGCATGAGGAGAATACAAAAAGGTACACCATCAAATGCATGCAATGTAAGTGATGAAAATGAAAATGTTAATGTTAATGTGACAAATGCACCTAATTCATCTAATGCACCATTTCAATTTGATGTCATTATTGAACAAAATGCACATAATGAAAATGAAAATGTAATTGAAATGATGGGGATAATTTCACCTAATTCATCTTATAAAAATGTAGAGCATGCAACTGTGTTAACACCTCGTAGAATAATTCATAGAAAACCAAAGTTTCTAATTGACATTGATGAAAATCTTTTGAGGCCAATGCATGATAAAATGTCAGAAAGAAATTGTAGAAGAATTGTTAAAAAGATTTGGAATAACTATTTAGAAAAATTAAATCAAAGTGGAAGATGTCAAGTAGTTGTTGAAATGATTAAGAATATGAAATTTAGAGAGACAATGAGAATTGTGGGGTTGAGAAAATCTGAAAATAGTACTGAGAAAACCATTGTGAGAAATCTATTCGATGCATACCAAGCCATTGGTTCAAAATCACGCAGTAAAGATGCTAATGTTACTCGACGTGTCCTCACATCAACTATAATGGGAAAGGAAATGAAAAAATCTCGTATAGTAAGCAAAACAAGAAAGTTATTAAGGATAGGTAGATCAACATTACAGAGACCCTTACAAAGGCGAGACAAAATTGAGGATCCAAAAACTAATTATTTTTTATCATTCTCGGGTAGACTCCCATGCAACGATAAGGTTGTTGTTGATGCATTAAGAACATTAATTGAAAAGTTTTGGCATGAAAACACAAGGGTTTCAACCAACCAAAGAGACGTTGTTAGGAGGAGAATCAGATCTACAAATCATATACCACATCCAAAACACTTTTTGAATATGACACAAACACAATTTTATGAAAGGTTCCTACAAAGATTTTCTCAAATTAAAATTAGTCAAAGGATTTTTGAAATGAGAAAACCCTTTTACGTCAAGATTAATCATGCGTGCACCACATGTTGTTGCAGGGTACATATTGAATATTCCATGCATTATAATATATATCGTCATGTTTGTTGTACTTCACACACTAACACTATTTTGCAGGAATGTGGTCTTCAAGCACCTCCTACGTCATTAAGATGATGGTTTCATTTATGTCAAGTATATTATGCAATCAAGATGATGGTTTCATTTATTATAAGATGATGTGTTTGAATGGATCTTGTAGTGCATGTGGTGGTATGAGAAAGTTGTGGACATGTCACCATCTATAGAGCACAAATGAGATCGGAAATACACTAGTTTCTTTTGGAAAATACAAGACAACAACTTATGGTCTAAAAGATGGAAAATAACTTAAGAGGTGTGAGTTAGTGAAAAATGATATATGCGTAGCTGATTTTATGAAGATATTTAAAGAGAAACTAGTTTATGAGTACATACGTCATTCACATAGAGCTAGGTGGTTGGATGAGCAATTCAAGATATGTAAGAACACTTTTCTCCTTGGTACTATTGTCTCCATTGTTGATTTTTCTGGGAATTATACACTTAAACCTCAGAATGAAGTGCAAACATTGTATTTCCATTCTATACAAGTGATGATCTTTGTACATATAGAATTCTTGCATGCACATGATAGCATAGACGCAGATAGAAAGGTTTTAAGAGAGTATCACTTCTACATCAGTGACGATCACACACATTCATCAGAGTTTGTGCAAGGTTGCCTCAAATTTTTCTATGATAATTTAAGGGAAAGAGGTATTGAGTACAACCAACACATATATGGTCAAATAATTGCACCTCACAATTCAAGAATGCAAGGATGTTATATTGGTTGAGTATGATGCATGTGACAAGTGACTTTTAGTATTTTTGGAATTTCACCGAGCCGGGGCATGGAAAAGGTGAGTATGATGGTGCAGGTGCATGTGCAAAAAGAGCTCTTGCTAGAGAGGAATTGAAGTGCGAAGGTGGTGTAGAGTTAATGTATGCATAAACAATTGTGCGATGATGCAAGTCTACGATGGAAACAGGTAATGAAGGTAAGTATATGGTTAATAGATTTTTTTGGTTGATAGGCGAGTATAACATTGAAAACTATCTAAATCATTATACACTTACAGGATCAAGTGACATGCACTCATTTAGAAGTTCAAATGCAGCATCATTGGGTATTTATACTAGATTAATGACATGTTTTTGCTTGTCTTGTATGAATTTTGCGTGGGAGGAATGCGAATCAAAAGAGTGGGTTGACAAATGGTCTTATACATATCAACTTCCTAGAGCACTACAATTGAGCCAGTTTGAAGCATCAATGGATTTTGATCACATATCTGACCTAGTTGAACCAGGTAATTTGTCAATTTATTCTTAATTTTGAGATGAACTGTGTTGAACCTACTTGAAATCATTTTATTAGGTGGTTAAGTGTTTAGGGTGTTAACTTATCCCTCTATAAATTGTAGGTCATGTATATGCAGTTGTTGCAAATGAAAACAATGAGGAAGGGACTGATTACTTTTTGTGACTTTGTATTGAGGGAAAAAAGAAACTGACAACTACAATCATTGATGGAGAGGGTATTGAGTACCTAATAGGATCTATTATTGTGACAAGGACATGGCTTAAAAGGTACACTATCAAAATATAACATGTTCTTTTTTGACGACTTTGAGACCTCTTACCATCATTCTATTACACTTTATATGTTGAATTTTGTATTAATTTATGCTTCTATGAAATGCAGGTACCCTATCCAAAAACTGAACAAGTGGTTGTTTGAGGACTATGAGACACATAGACATATTTTACAAATTACTCGAACCTTCTTGTTGCAACAAATATTGAATTGATAAAGTATACTGGTAGACCTCGTAAGAAGAATTTATGGAAACTTCATGAATCTAAACACAAGACAATACATGACACAATAAGGGTTAGAGCTGATCCAAAAGGTTCGCTCAATTAGTTTTGGGCCACCATGAAGAATCATTCTACAAAATGGTAGAATTATTTTGACAATTTTGTATATAAATTTTGTGAAACAATCTAACTTCGCTTTTTTGTAAATATAAATGACTATGAAGTGGTCTACATGCATATTTGGAGACTAAATTTTGTATATTGAAAGAAGATCAAATTGTATATAAAAGTGGCCATGGGTTGATTTACATATACTGAGGGTCCACATTTTGTATAGTTTACTGTGTACCATTTAACTAAGAGGATATGAGTGAATTACGATTCATTACAATTATAACAATGACTCATGTAGTGGATATCTCATTTTTCTCTAAATTATAATAATTGTTCAAGTGTAGTACTTATGTATGTATGTTCATTTTCATATTATGTATTTATGTATGTATCTTTGTCATGCATTGTATTTATGTATGCATGTTCATTTTTATATTATATCTTTTCCATGTGCTCTCTCTCTCTCTCTCTCTCTCTCTCTCCCAAAGTAACTACCTTGAAAATGTTATGTCAAACCAAAGTAATAGGCATAATCTATAATTAAAATTATGGTTTTATATGNTTGTCATGCATTGTATTTATGTATGCATGTTCATTTTTATATTATATCTTTTCCATGTGCTCTCTCTCTCTCTCTCTCTCTCTCTCTCTCCCAAAGTAACTACCTTGAAAATGTTATGTCAAACCAAAGTAATAGGCATAATCTATAATTAAAATTATGGTTTTATATGTTATGCTTTGTGGATGTTTGAATTATTTTACTTCTATTGCTGCCCAATTTGGCTTAGTGCATCTTGGGAACACTTCGGTCTGACTTGTGAAAAAATGTTCTTGATGGTTCACAAGAGAAAAAAGGTCTCCCCTAGCATTTACCTGACCAACTAGAGTTGACAGTTTGGTCCTACGATGAACGGTTTGAAAGATGCACTATAGAGTAACTTTCAACTGAGCAACAATCCAACTTTTTGCACCAAAAAAGATCAGGTCTCCAAATGGAATCCAAGTGGAAGCTCCCGGAACTGATCCACATGCTTTTAGGCCTTCCCAAGATGGTCCTTGTGCACTTCAAAGATCTCTGATATCTCTCACGAGGTACAAGATATGGCTCTCCAAAAATCTCTGCCCAATTTGGCTTAGCACGCACCTTGGGAACACTTGGGTCTGACTTGCGTCGAATGTTCTTGATGATTTTCAAGAAAAAAAGGTCTCCCCTAGTGTTTACCCGACCAACTGGAGCTGATGGAGCTGGCGGTTTGGTCCCACGACGAACAGTTTTAAAGATGCACCATTGAGCAACTTTCAATTGAGCAACAATGCAACTTTTTGCACCAACCAAGATCAGGTTTCTAAATGGAATCTGAATGGATTCTCCTATAAATGATCCAAATAATTTTAGGCCTTCCCAAGATGGTCCTTGCGCACTTTACAGATCTCTAATATCTCTCACGAGGTCTGAGATATGGCTCTCCCAAAATTGCTGCCCAATTTGGCTTATTGCACCTTGGGAACACTTGGGTCTGACTTGCACGGGAACGTTCTTGATGCTTCACAAGAAAAAAAGGGTCTCCCCTAGTGTTTACCCAGCCAAATGGAGCTGATGGTGCTAATGGTTTGGTCCTACAATGAACAGTTTGAAATATGCACCATTGAGCAACTTTCAACTAAGCAACAATGCAACTTTTTGCACCAACTGAGATCGGGTCGCCAAATGAAATTTGAGTGGAATCTCCTAGAAATGAGATACATGATTTTAGGCCTTCCCAAGATGGTCCTTGTGCACTTCACATATCTATGATATCTCTCATGAGGTCCAAGGTATGCCTCTCCAAAAATCGCTTCCCAATTTGGCTTAGTGCACCTTCGGAACACTTGGGCCCAACTTGCGCTTGAATGTTCTTGATGCTTCACAAGTGAAAAAAAGGTCTCCCCTAGCATTTAACCATCCAATTGGAGCTTATGAAGCTGACGGTTTGATCCCATGATGAACGGTTTGAAACAACAATAATGAAAAAGTTGCTCTACAACATTTGTGCAACTTTTGACAATGTTGCAAAATGTTGCTATTAGGACATCTAGACCTATTGAAAGGACTTAGAAGACCCTCATATCCTATAGTAGGACCTTTATTAGACCAAAAAAATCAAACCTACTTATCCTATCATAGGTCATGAGTCTAATCAACCTTAGGTTTATAAAGACACCTTAGATGGATTGACTTTACAATGAGACCAATCTAATCAAACTGAATGGTTGATCTCTAGGATCTAACCATGATTAAAAATATGTGAATATGAACCCATGAAGACCTCTATCCATGACTGGTGTTTCTTGGGTGCCCTGTACCAAAGACCCCTATAACTTCCTAGATGTACCCAAGGAACTTATATGTTTGAAGTTACTCAAGGGGCTCAAAATTGCATAAAACATCTCTACATCCACTGTCGAAGAATAAAAGCCAAACTCTCATACTCTGTATTTCAGTCACAAAAAACTTACAACAACAAACATAAATTCACTTAAATTAGGGAGTGCATACATATAGATCATGAAAGATACACCTAAATACAATGTAGCACATCAAGCATTAATTCACTTAAATCATAAAATTGCTTATGTCCTAGAGAAAACATGTAGTACATACATTATGAAGCATAAACATGAATTCAATTAAGTCATTCACGTAGGTAATACACATGAATTTAGGTTATGAATCATATATATGAATACACATGAAGTACACACAGAAGTACATTAATTTATAGAAACACACATGCATATACACAAGTCATGTGAAACAAGAATACACTTAAGGCATTAACATCAAACCAACAAAATCAAGGATCAAATTTGAAGTTTCATATATAACAAAATGAACAATAATAACGTACATATCAATACATGGCGTACATGCCAAATCCATAATAGAGTTACAAAAAAGTGACATCGACTATGTCCAGGTCGATATATACAATGTACAAATGTCACATACATACATACATACATACATACATACATAGATATATATATATACACACACACACACACACAAAATTTGGTCATTCAATGACCACAACTAGATCTATACAATGTCTCGATATATCTATGACTGTGGTGGATCATCAAAATTGAGCTTCTTCACAACAGAACTTGGGTCACTAAGTCTATGGACAAGAATAATTCAAATGCTAAGCCATATATCTTATCTCAAAATAAATAAATATTGGGCTGTAATTTGTTGACAATTGAATTATTGATTACCTCATCTCTTTCTCCTATGCTTGGGCTGAATGATAAATGAAATGGGCTCCGTCGTGGGTGAGAGGGTCTCCTAGAAAAATGGTGAGGTAGAGGAAGGACGGGTAGTGGTGAAGGTTCCTGTAAGAGGAAAAATAAATAATACAAAATACATGTTATAAACAAGAAATGCTAAAAAATAAAAAATGCATGGACTAAAAAGAAAATGCATACCACAACATGAGTTGGAGCTCTTGTGTTGGAGGGAGCCAAAACCATTGATGAATTAGTTTGGACCTTTTCCTGTATGGTAAAATAGAAAAGATGTTATAGTCAAGAAATATAAGAAAATGCAAAAAATGTTTACACTAGATAATGCAAATGCATACCGAAGCCTCAGCTGCATCTCCTATGCTTGGGCTAAATGATAAATGAAATGGGCTTCGTGGTGGGTGAGAGGGACTCCTAGAAAAATGGTGAGGTAGAGGAAGAATGGGCAGTGGTGAAGGGTGCTATAACAGAAAAAATAAATAATACAAAATACATGTTATAAACAAGAAATACTAAAAAATAAAAAATGCATGGACTAAAAAGAAAATTCATACCATAGCTAGATCTCCCGTGCTAGGCAAGGGATCCCTAAGAAGTGGAAAAAGGTTCACCTCATCTGAGGCAGCTATTACCAATTCATGTATGAAAAGTCATAACAAATGACATATTAATAGAGGAACATGATTTCTAAAATATTTTGAACAAACAAGAATGCAATTGAAAGTAAATATGAAAACATGTTACCTCCTCCCTCTCCTTAACATCAACAGTGTTTGGGGCATTCATTAGTTCAGTAAAACCCAATTGATTCTACATGTATACAATAAAAAAGTCAAGTGCATTCATAAATATAGACTACATTGAAATGTTCATAATACATTTCAACAAATATACTTAAATTGGACTTAATTACCTTTTTTTGTTTCAATTTCCCGGATGATTTTTTCCTCTTTCCTAATGACCTCGAGCTTGGTGGGGTAGGCTAACAAAAAAAAAATTAACATAAGAGAAATAATATGATACCGCATGGGTTCAATTAAAACTATAAACAAGAGGTGTGCACGATATGATACCACATAGCTTTGTAAGCCAAAGTCAATGGCATAAAGGGTGACATCATCAATCTAAAAAATATGAGCCCCTGACAAGCCCTATAAAACACCAAATAAATATATAAGCAATAGTTTACAATGAAGATTATGATTCACTTGAATTCCACAAATGCTTATGCTCCACAACTCTATTATCACAAGTTTATCAACAAATTTTAYGAACCATTATTACAATATAAAAAATTTCTCTTCTTTCACACACAAGACTATTCTTTAACAATTTTGTAGCTACAGTTAGAGAAGGATGATCTAGATTGTATTCATGGAGGTCAAAGGTTAGGACCACTTTTGTAGCAGGTAATATAGGACTATTGTAGCCTGGCAGTGAGTATGTTTTAGTGTGTTTACCCTTAGCATGGGGGGATTTGGAGTAATTTTAGGTTGAGAGTAGGTGGTATGGGTAGTGATGAAAATATTTGGGTTGCTTATGAACCTAGGGTGTAGATGATTTCTTGTCTATGGTGAAGATATGACTAGTATATGGGGATTGTCCTAGTATGATAGTGAAATGCCAGAGAGTAGAGTTTACAGAACTAGCAAGTGAATGTGCTTTGAGCGATAGGATAAGGACCTTGTGATAAGTTGAGGGGTTCTTGGGGTGTCTTAGAAGTTATATGTTGGGAGTCTTCATAAGGCCATGGAGGTGTATGGATTCAGGACATTCACAATCAGTGAACAATCAGAGATTGTATTCATGATTTTGAACAAGAAATAAAAGTAAAAGAATGATGGTTGGATGTTCCAGATGATGTTCAAGGTTGATTTAGAAGCCAATAAAAGTGATTGGTTGGGGTACAAGTCTATGTATGAGTTCAACATTGGTTGAATTGAGTCCAAGGATTGAGGGTGAGAGTTCAAATTAGTTTAAGTCATGATGGCTAGACAAGGAAGTGAACTTGTTCAAAAGTATGATGTCTAGGTTACCAAAAGCCAGGGATCTCTTTTGAAGCCTTTTCGTTCAACCTAATTCCTTGAGGGAGTACCATCCTTTTATGAATTCCTTAAGTTGAATTACATTAGAAAAAATTCTTTGACCATAAATAAATAGCAAACAAACACACACTAATTCTTTGAGCACACTAAGTTACCACCATACAAATTATTAAGATATGATATTTTGAAAACAATGTACTATTCTATTTTATGAATATTTATAAAACATTACCTTAGGTGTTTGAGCTACCCATCCACGTCTACTAGAATGAAAACTCCTTGGTGTGCTCGTACCACCAACTGCACCCTGCAATGCATATTATTCATGTATTAATTTAGATTCTTCTAAACATTAAAATTTATTTACTTTTAACAGATTTAGGTAATTAATTAAAATAACATGTCAAAACACAAATTTAAACAAACCTGTGTCGGCTCTGTACCATACACCATTGATAACAAATCATCTGCTAGGGCCATATCCTCAGTAGTGGATGCCTGACATCTTCTCCCGCAATGTACACATGAATGGGATGTCCAAGCATCCACACACGCCTGAATATCTGCCCCATCACATATACCATTACAACTGATGCAGATATGCTCAATGGGTTGGGCTGAACATAGAACTGTATCTGATGATAATCGAGCTAGCACGGGATGAGATGATACTAATGGTGCATCTGATGATGATGGAGTTGGTGCAAGATGGGATGATCCTAATGACACATCTGATGAAGATGGAGGTGGAACATGCACTGATCCATCCTCTCCAACTAACTGAGTGCCATGCTAGATAATGACATCAGTCAATGATGTAGCTGCATGAAGAGTCTGTATATCCATAGAATCCTTCACCACTAATGGGACCACAACATGAATGAGGGGTTTTCTCACTGTATGCCTCCTCTCTTGTGGTCGGGTAATCCTATGTGCCCCAGGTCTATCCTGCACAGAGCCTCTCCCTCTACCCTGTAATTCATGAAAGTCAAAGTAATTCAGCTTCTCGCCAAGGATAAACTCACAGTATAGCTTCCTCAAAAAATATAAAGGCACCTCATTATTATTACAAGGTGGTTGGTAAAATACCATGAACCACCTATCCCAAAAAGTTGATTTCATCCCCTTATGAGCACACAGATGTATAGGAAACCATTTTGTATTATCTTCTAGGGAATTGCTAGTATTAGGATCGGTAAAAAGGGCACATATGTCACATTTTTGTATGCCTTTTCTTTTCACATCCTCATATGATAAACCATCAGCATAATATGTACAACACCTATCCCTCCATGAACCCCATTTTGTCACCTCTTGAGACACCTCATTTGCACTATTGGACATTTTTTCTAATGTAGTGGCGAGGGTAGAGTGATGCTGAAGACCGGAAGCCTTCAACCTATTCACTAATATATTAATTTGTGCACTATTTTGGTTAAGACATTGCATGAGGTCCTCTTGTGTCGCATTTACATGATCTAATGGCAAATGTGGAGGGTCTACGAGTGGCGGTGGTTGTGGATGAGGAGAATTTTGAGGAGGGTTTACGGGGGGTGGTCTTTCATTTATTTTTCCTCTTCTTGGGTTGTTTGATGAATCTGATATGAAATTAATAAAAAAAACAAAAAATCAATAACATAACCTAATTTGATTACAAATGCAAAAAAAACAACAACAAAACAACAAAAACAATAAAACTTACCTTTGTTACGGGGCGCCATTGCTTGAAAATGTGGAAATTATTGAAGAAAACTTGTTTTCTTCAAAGCACGATCGGGTTCTGATATGTTTTTTCCCTCCTCCACTCTGCTGCTCTTCAATTTAGGCATTAGAAATGGCCTAAGACACAGGCTTTGCAAAATATAATATGTTTCTAATAACCTGAGCGGGTTATTAGAAACATCAATAACCCGATTGGGTTATTAGAAAGATAGACTTTTTTAATAATATTGTATAGGCTTGGTTACCAAGCCTAGTATAATTTCAAAATATCAATAACCCGATCGGGTTATGTGAAATTTGAATTTTTTTAAAACATGTGTCCACTTTTTTGGGTCACAACTTGGTGCACACACCCATTGAGAAATAAGTCTCTTTCAAAGTTCTGTTCTATGCTGAAAATTCTACATAGTATTAGAGCGCAGGTCATTGGTTCGAGTCCCTCAAGCCCTAGACCCTTCTTCTGTGTAAGTTCAGTTTATCGACATGGTACGTAGTAGGTGAAAATCCCACATGGTACAAGATTGTATATGTCTCTATTGTGTGTGTGTGTGG
>MU224047.1:12531-28195 GCA_018584345.1 Thuja plicata | reverse complement strand
ACTAATAGACATGAAAAATATGGAACTGTAGACATACAAGCCGAATATGGAATCTTGTTCACCTTTGTACTGACATGTACCAAAAACACATTTAGTAATGGTGGAAGCACAATATGCATGCTAGGATTCATTCTCTTTCTTTTCTTGCAATCATCCTACATACATATTTGCAAAATGGCCTCGATTGGTGGAAGCACATGCAAAGAACAAGTGTGGTGGTATGAGAGAATGTCGCACAAATATATCGTCTCTTACAATATAATGGCTACCACAGGAGCACAAATGGATACACATCAATGAAAATTGGTTGTGCACACGGTGGCAGAATTGGGAAAAGTGCATGGACATCATAAAAAGATCACAAAAGATGACATTGTTGTCAAATATTATGGTTTGAGTTCTCTGGTCAACATGCATTTAAAATGTGAAATCATAGTTTCTATTATAAAGTCCAATGCAGAAACATGGCCAAGGCACCTGAATTATTCCATATAATACCTCAGAAATATGACATTGCTTCAGAATTGGCATTATATGATATAGTATAAAATAAATTGGTGAAGCTTATGTTAAACCATTCAAGTTTAACATGTAAATAGTGACATGGCTTTGTAAATCAAAACTTTCTCACAATTACATATAATTATGGTGAAGTGTATATTGCTCCATAAAATGGATGTTATTACATGCATGATTGAAAAAGGAGAAATTTAACATATGGGCATGTTGTAAAAATTGAGATTTTCATCCTTGTGGAGGGAATTATAAGAGAAGATTGTGTGTTTTATGTTCTCGAATGGCTAAATGGCAAGATGACCAGGAATGTGAAAGAAGAATAGGAAGACAGATAAACACCTCATCAAATCCTAACTTGAAAGTCACACGGTTCAAGTTGTTTATTCGGTAAAAGTGACTTATGTCACTCTTTGTAACTAAATTTAAGTTTTGCATCTTATCATTGTAAAAGTTAGGTAAATCCTAACTTATCTACAAATTGGTATTTACTTTAAGTGGTTATCTCAAGTAACTACTAGGTAGTTATCCTGAGTGGTTATATTGGGTAGTTATCCCAAGTAGTTACCTAAAGTAACCACCTTAGGTTGTTATCATAAGTAGTTACATGAAGCGGTTAGGTGGTTATGCTAAGTGGTTACAAAGTAGTCACTCTGCGAGCCTATAAATAAAAGGCTTATCTAATGTAAAGGGGGGACTTTTTGCAGAGGGGATACTACATGGATAAATTTCTAAAGGAACTGTTGGCTTGACATTTTGTACTCAAAGATTTTGAATTTGTATATTTTCAAGAGGACAATAAAGAAAGCATTTAGTTCGTATTTCTAGATGTGATTTTGAGTTATCATTACTGATTTATCATATGTTAAGTTGGTAATGTCTTTATGTATTAATGGAATCCAATGGTTTCTAATTCAAATGACATTTGTAAATGATGAGAACATTGGTCTGAATGTGATAAGATAACTTGTTTCCTCGTATGTTGAGATTTGTTATCTTTATTTTATTATTGGATATTCAAACTTATTATGTGCTCAAATCCCCTTGTAATATGTTATCCGTTGTGAGTCTCAACTACTGTTCGTATGTCTAATGTTGCGGTTTATGGTATCTGTTTCTTCAATTTTATTTTGTCTCCTTTTTGTACTTTCATGTGAAAAGTACGCAGAAATACCGAATACCCCCATCATATGAGGCAGCTGCTCTTCTCAAACGCCGAGAAAGGTTACAATTTGATCGTGATCAGATTTCAATCTCTCCAATTGTTGGAACATTTATCACCGCTCTTCGGGCAAATATGGTCAATTTCAAAGGTTAATTTGCAGTGACAAATATGTTTACCAACGCATCGACAATTACTAACAAAGGAAAAGCTCTGGTGGAAGGGGAATGTAGCAAGTATGAATCGGTCTATGAGGAGGTTAATAAGCTGAAAAAGAAATGGTGAAGATGGAAGAGAGACTTTGTAATGTGTCTCACTTTTCCCTTAAGGTCATGCACAGTTCTGCCACCACTCTTTGCATGCTTTAGAAGGATACTACCAATGGAGATAGTGAAGAAGCCAATCGCAAGGAACTATTCAAATTCCTTATTGAAGATTGGGCTACTCTAATGCTGATGAAGGAATGCAGGAAGAAGAAAGACTAGGGATATACTCCCTTTTAATTTTTTGCACTATAGTTAGAAGTGGCCACTCAGGCCTTATTAGTTTTTGTTTGAACTTATATAATGTTGTTAGGGTTTATGCTTTCATATCAGACTGGTATGACCCTCGGTGGTCAATGATTAAGACTTTTATTACTGTGATGGTTGCTATGCTGGGCACTAGTAGTATTTTGGTCTTTACGAGTTTAATGATTTTTATAGACTCCATTGATATGCTAAATGCTAATGATAGGTTAGTTAGTTCTCTGTAGAAGGCTAATATATCGGGCACTTCTCAGTTGTTGTTTGTTGTTTTTGATATGGAAAAGTTAGGGTGCCTGATTTTGTATTTCCCTGTGCTGTTGATGTAAACTTTTTGTTGATGTAATTTTGCTGCTCTCCACCCTCTAAACTTGTTTGTAAAGGGACAACACACTTGTTTTGTTGCTTTTTAATATAAAAACAATAATATAATAAAAATATAAAAATAATGAAGGATAAATTAATTAACTTATTAAAAAAATTAATTAATAATTATTATAACAATAATGATAATATTATTACAATAATTAGTTAACAATATTACAACTATTTAATTATAACATAAAAATATAAAAATCAATGAATAATAGTTTAATTAATTAATTTTCAAAAGAATTAATAATATATTTAACCATTGAACATTAAACATTAAAGCCTCTCTAATTTATAATAGGAAAAGTCTTGATATTAATTACTAGATGATCACGACCTTCCTTAAAGACCAATGGTTTCAATTTGATAGTTTGAGAGGATAATGATTCCATGATAAATTTAGATAGATATAGGAGAAAAGTACCAATAGTTATTATAGCTAAGGAGAAAAGTACCAATAGTTATTATAGCTAATTTTGTGTGCGATGGATCTTAAACAATACATCAGATTTTGACACTATTTTGTTGTTGTCTTCATATGCAACTTAATTCTTATAGCTATTATTTTGGCTTCTAGGTGGCAAGGATGAACATTGTAGAATTCATTATGTGTGCAAGGGTCAAAAATGGTCATTTGAAAGTGTCATCCAAAACATATTCCCTATTGCCCTATTACTTGTCTACTTTGCAACCAAAAAAATTGTATGTAATTGACCTAATCCTTTTGTGCAAATGCCCCAATATCCATGCATACTTGGTATGAATAAACATTACACAATTGATCTAATTAGTATTATTTTTCCTAAAAATGGGCAACCATTGGCTCATAGATGACTTTTTAGCGGGGCTTTAGTTTGTAAAATTTAGTGCACAACAATTGGAACATGGGTGACTCTTCCCCTAGATGTATAATGATTAAATTTTTCACTTCATGGGCTAAGAAGGAAAATCCATGTATGCTAGATAAAGTTTGATAAATGTCCTCTTAAATGCACTTGTGAATCTTCTTATTATCCACTCTTTTATTGAGATTCCTCCAATAGAATCTTAATGGTTTAAATGATTATCAATATAGAGAGCAATACTCTTGACATTAATTATGTTAAAGATTATACATTCTAATGTGAACATATCAACATAAATCAAGTTTATTTTTATGCACTCAGATTTGGGCATAAATTAGAGTAGAATAAGAAGTCTAACTACAAGTGCCAACAAATTAAGCTTCTCATTCAATTAAAACATGCATACTCCTTACATTATGTTTAATATTATACATTCTAATGTGAATATATCAACATGAATCACATTTATTGTCATGCACTTGAATTTGAGCATAAACTAGAGCAGAATAAGATGACTAGCTACAATTGCCAACAAATTAAGGTTTCCATTCAATTTAAACACAAAGAAATAGTTTGTATGTGTGAATTTACCTTGTAAATACCATGTTGACTCTTATAAAAGATAATTGTTTATAAGAATTTGATATTTTTATCACTTGGGATTGCTTGATCTATCTGTTGTTATCCTAGTTTGTATCTTTATCAATTTAGATAAATCTTAGCAAGTGTTAAGTTCTCTAAAAAATGATATATCTTGGCGTATATTACATAGATTTTTTAAAATACAAGTATGCTACTTTAGTTGGTTTTTCTCTCCATTTTCCATTTTCTATCTTATATTTAATTGTTGAATAATTTATTCTTGACTTCCTTGCCTCACTAATCTTTAATTTCATGAATATTACAATGAAATATTCTATAAATGCAATTGATTTTAAAGGCATATCCCAATCTATTAGATATAACAATTCTTATGAAAAATAGAAGATATTTTCCCATAATTTAATTTTATCATATTAAAATCTTATTCATTTAAATTAATAAATAAACAATTTGAAAAAAAAAATTAACAAGAAAATGTTTTGTTTGTTTGTTTTCGGTTTAAAAAAAAAGCATGGCCGTTTAAAAAAACAGGCCCGTTTGAAAAAAAGCAATGTTCATCATCTCTGCAATGTGCCCTAACAGCTCTGAAATTAAAGCATGGCCGTTTAGAAAAAGCACGACCGTTGAGAAAAAGCATGCTTCCACTGGCACCTTTATTTAAGGAGCAGGGCAGAAATGAGTAATTTTTCAGCAGTGCATATGGAGTCGAAAATGGTGATACCAGGGGATAGGGTTCGTGGAATTCATTATGCCAGTGGTATGTGAGTAAGGGGATGACATTTTCTATTAGGGAAGGAGCAAGACGGTGCAATTATCAAATGGGTAAAGTAGTTTCAGGTTACTTTCTACTTGATTCTGTTTTTTGAATTTTCCCTACAATTGTTAGCCACATTGATCCAAGAGTAAGGGAGAATGTTTACAGATCTATGATCACATTTTTATTGTTTATAAAGTGATCATGTGGATATATGGATGTAACAATATTTTTCTTCAAATGCCAAGAAGCTTTAACTCTGTTTTAACCCTATTTTGAATGAAAAAGCCATTAGGTGGTTGTTTATGTGTAATCTATGAAGGAATGTTGTATCCTACATACTCAGCGCCTTTGACATCTGTTAAGCAGCCCACTTTCTGCAAGGCATTGCTCGGCTTTATATCTCCTTCAGCGATCTCCATCTAGCTGAATCATTGTAACTTGTAAGCCATTTTTCTCTAGTATCCTCCTAAATTTCTCTGCATTCTTTTCTAGATGAATTCTTGGTGCACCATGCACAATGTTTTCCAAACTTTGGAGTTGTGTACTGTAATGAGTCAATGGTCCAATATAATTACTGAAATTCATATGCTGATATTGTACATTTTTCTGTTTGATGAGGGAATTTTTAATTTCAATGTCAGAATTATATTTTATGATAACCATATTTATTTTTATTTTAAATTACAAAACAAGTTAAAATTTATTATGAATTTTAATGGATATACTATTAATAGGAATTCTAATTCATGATTTTCTGTTGCATTTGCAGGGTTGTTAACAGTTTGAGTGGCCAAATCAGATTCACTTCATAGAGTTAATGAATGTTGGAATATTCTGCTTTAATGTCATTTTACTTTGTTTATTTCTTTATCCATTATTTCATGCTTTTTGTTTTCTTTTTAATGGCCACGTTTCTTTTGTTTTTATTTTATTTGAAGTTCTATTTTCCTATGTTTGGTATCTGTTTTTTTTTAATTGTATAATTTTGTATGTAGTTATTTTTCTTTTTAATTTTTATTGGTATTTTGTATTTGTCTTCCATTTTTTTTTTTGCTGGTGATGATTTTCAATGGAGCACAATAAAGACAGTAGCAATGACAAGGAAGACAGTAGCACTGCACATCACAAATCACAAACATCAGCAAATACAACAGGTACCAACTTCTAAATTTGTATATCACAGAGACAGCAATTAGGTTGGATAATAAAATTTCTTTCTACAATCATTGAATAAATGCTTTGGTTCATATAGATTTATTTATAATAAGGTCAAACTTTTAGAATGATCCACCATATTTACCTCTTTGTTCACTTACTTTAATTTATCTTAAAACATTATTTTTTAAGTAGGCTATAAGTTTTGAATTTATTATTCAGTTTGAATTAAGTTTTCAATTGTTCTTCTGCACCTTACTACAGGCACTATATAACTTCAAGAAAAGAAAAATGAAATAAATATGTAGTGCAACTTAGATTCATTGCATTTTGATTAAACATTCAGAAATCAAGTGATGGTTAATTTAACATTGTTTTCTCCAATTTTTTATAGATTTCTAACTCTTAAATTATTTCATTTATAATTAACTAATAGACTTTCCTTACGAGAAAGTTCAGGTATGGAAAGCCTGAAAACCTGTCTCACACTGCAAAACCAGCCTCCATCTCACTAACCTTCAATTAAGGCTTGTGTTGTTCTTTGACACCCTCTTATCACCGCCCAAAATGCAAATAAATACAGTAGTACGTCACTTTCATTCCATCAGAAAAACTTTCGGCCAGTTGAAACAATGCTCGCTTCATGCCTAAAAGTAAATTTTACTGTGCACCCTATTTTAGCATTTAAAATGCTGCATAAATCATGGCTCGATTTCAAGAATCAAGCAGCTGAAAACCCCCTATATCTTTAGACCTACTTTTCGTTTATTGTGAATAGATTGAAGTAGTAGCTGAAGGGAGATTGGTTACCCCACTGCTTTATATCGGTATCCACCTACTCAAGCTTAAGGCAGTGGATTCATTGATGACAAGCAGTTGCATAAGGCTCTCTTCACGACTGCCCAGTCGTACAGCATCTAGATAGTTCACCTTCTCATGTTTAACCACAATAAAATAGGTCAATATCTTGCTTTTCATTTGTTTTTATTGTTTAGTTGAGTAATGGGCGACATTTAAATGGAGTTATAGCTATATATCCTTGTGGTTTGCTGATGATGGTTACTATCTACTAAATGGCACCCATTAGAAAGAGCAGTTGACCATATGTTAGGTCTTACAAAGCTTATGTATAAAGTAAATCATCTATTTGAATACTCCTTTCCCTTACTTCTGGTTGCTTCAAAAATGATAAAAAGTAAATAAGAGTTTGAAATTTCCAGCTTCAAAACTCAACCTAATTAACAAGGATTCGGATGACCTTGCCAAAAACATAACCCCAAATCCTCGATAGAAGCTTATATATCAACAGCCTTTAAAAGTAACATCCTCACAACACTTTATACTCTAAAACCCTGACATAAATCGTAGTGCGAATGGCACCCATTAGAAAGACCACAATATGTTAGTTCTTATAAAGCTATAACAAAGTTGCAGCAACCATGGAACCATGATAAACAAGATAAAATATAGGGACTAGGTAGATTTGAAATTTATTGTTATAGTAATTATTGGTAATTGATGGATTGCGTGAAAATATATTTTATCTAAAATTTTGTAAGAATAATTATTCCGCTTTTGGAATCAATAATTAGACTTCATGCAGTAGATCACATCTCCAGCTCTGCTAGACTTTGGCTGCTATCTTTTTGACTATGCCTTGTATGGTTTTTTTTGAGATCTTTCTCTTATACAACCATTAGGGTTGCTTTTCTAAACACTTCGTTAATATTTTATTATGTGTTTCCTGGAGCGGGAGGGGCACACATGCAATAAATCCTCCAACTAATTAGTATTTCCACCTTAATGCATTAGCCCTAATTAGATCCTCCAATAGATCCTCCAACTAATTGGTATTACTAATGTCTAAATACCGTGGGTTGTTTTTTCCAACCTTAAATTGAAGGGAAACCATAAATGAATTTCGACATTACATATATCTATTACTAACCAAACATTTGATCAAACTTGTAGTGCATTTGTCCATAACCATGATAATGTTTGACATACAAATTTTATAAGCTGAATTTCAAGTCAGAGGAAGAAGAGCAAGTATTTTCAAATTTAGAAGCAAAATTTCCCAAACTTCACCATTAACCTGTCTACAGCTATTAAGATTTGAAGAAGCTTTCACAATCCATATATAGAACTGAAAATAGGACTGACTTCTGATATGGGTGAAAACTAAATTGTACTTTGGTTTTATAAACTAAATTATTTACTATGCTGCATGTACAGTCATCTCTACCTCCAGAACAGCTGGCTTGGTGTGGAACGGATACCATACTTGCTCTATTGGCAAGATATGTTAGCAATGGTGGGAACTTATGGCAGCTCAGTGAGATATATGTATGATGAATGTGTTGGTGTAAGGATTCTTTCAAATTTGAACATGGAATTTTTGCAGTGTGTACATGACTCTACTATATCTGTTTTCAACAATGGAAGCACGTATCCTGTAGCCCTATTGTATGATGCCCTGGATCATTATGACAAGAAAAGTGCAAAGGTATACTTTCTGTGTTTTTTCGTCTAGTTATTGATTCTAAGCATTTAAACTATTTATTTTCTCTAACAAGAATCCTAATTTTTTAGTACAAAACATCAACATATAGAAAAGGTGATGTTATTTGAGTAATTAGTATTACTAATTTATACTATTGCCCTAATTAGATCCTCCAATAGATCCTCCAACTAATTAGTATTACTAATTTATACTATTGCCCTAATTAGATCCTCCAATAGATCCTGAAGGTATTTCCACCAAGTCAAAGCTGACCCTCTGAGTCTAGACTTGGCCACTTTAACCCTTTGGGCCTCACTTATCCCTTCACATTCAAAATGATTTTCCATTGCTTCAATCCAGTCCATGACTGCCTCAATATCCATCTTTCCTCCAAATAAAGGTATTCCCTCCAAAGCTTTGCCACTTAGTGCCTTTATGGCCTTCAAGAAAGGTTCCTCATTCAACACTAGGTCAGGTTCAGGAATGTAGTCTTCTTCCTCCATCTTCTTCTTACCCTTAATACTGGATTTTGCTTCATATTCTTTCTTCCTAGTAGCATCTACTAGTTCTTCCATCCTTACTCTCATTGCTTCCAAAGTACCCTCAAGGAGCCTATTTTTCTCCTTCTGCTCCTCCATATCCTTGGCTAGTTCTGCATTTGTCACCATCTTCGTAGAACCACAAGATTCCACCTCTGACATAAACCATCTTTCCAAAGTTTCTCAACTTGCTCTGATACCACTCTGATGTAGTACTAGTCTTGCCCCTTAGACCTCTTCTAGGGTCTCTTAGGCCAATCACTGACCTACTAGGGTTCTTCTATTCACCCTAGGCTCCTTAGGTATCTTATCACAAGATCCTAATTTCCTTCAACTAGTAAACACCAACAAAATAGAACTCACAACTTTGCAAACCTCATACTAGACCCAAATTGGTCTTTCTTGTCCATTTGCACAATCTAATTCAAAAGGATTCCAATCTTCACCAAATTGGAAAGGCAACATGTGAAGATGTCAACAGGACCAATTCCAACCCCTGCAAACTCACTTTGCTCCAAAAACACAAACGAGCTCCAAGAACCTATGCAATTACCCCCAAAATAGGGCTACAAGCAATTAGCCCTATTTGGACACCTTTTCTACACTATCTTGGGAAAATGTCTTAACAAGTGCCAAATAGGCTTAGGATCTAGACACCCTTTTCAGAGACACTAAAGATTTTCTAGGTTCTAGGCCCCTGAAGTGTCCGTACAGTCCTGCCTACTTTCATGCCTAAAATTCAGGGTTTTAGGCCTCCTTCACTGTCTGCACAAGAAATGGACTTTCTTGGCCAACAAGATAATTCCTCACAACTTCTCCTCCTGGTTGGGGGTCCTCCTCTGACTCCTCTACCTTCCCACTTCCTCTGATTGAAGCTATGTATGCTTTCAATCCCTCTAGCTAGCTCTGCAACCTTTGATGATCCCTAGCCATGCTACTCTGGCTCGCCTAGGGCATCATCTTAAAAATAGTTGCCACCACTTCCAGGGCCCAACCTACTATGTACACAATGTACATGGAGTCTACCTTCATAATCCAAGAGCCTGGGCCAAAGCCATGGTGGAAAAGAAAGTTAAGACTCCATTTGCAACCAGTGCTCAAAGCCAGACCAGTGACTGGATTGAACTTACAAGATTTTACAAAAGCAATCAAAACTATTCAAACTACCAATCTAACACCACAGGAAGTTCAATACTAACCTACATTACAAGAAACAAAGCTTACAGAAACACTTTCAATCCATTACATTGCCTGATCACCTTAAAACACACAAATCCACACTGTTGTTGATTAACACAGTCCGTACATGAAAGGTCTAAAACTTGCCAACCCATCACAAATCCCGAGGATGGTCTTATATAGATGACCCAAACACTAAATGGTTGGTTTCAGACAGTTACCCAACCAATTTCTTCGAAGATGCTAACTTATCTTAAAAATTGTCAATGTTGTCAATGACAACTTTGACAACTTTTGGCAACTTTTGGGTTTGATGGCCAAACTTGGTCAAACCCTAGCCAAACTTGTCCAATTCACTACATATGATGAAACAACATCAAAAAGGACCTCTAATCCCTCTCTTGGCTCATTTTTCCATAAAATGCTAAAATTCCCTAATTGGGCCTAATTGGACCTAAGGGTCACCAAGGAACAAATAAGACCTATCCTCCTACAAACACTTTACACCATAGGACTCTTGGTCCCTTTATTTACCTAGTGGTCTGGCTAGAACCACTACAACCAAAACAAAGAAAGAGCAAACCCTAGATTACATTTCCACAACTAGCCTACCTAGGTGCTCCTGCACCATAATTCTTTTGGAATTATCCTTCTTGCATCTCCCACCATTAACTTTGATAGAGCTGCAATATTCATGGCCTGTAACAAACCTTTGTTGGCTAAACTTTCTCAATGAATGTTTACATCTCCCACCATTAACTTTGATAGAGCTGCAATATTCATGGCCTGTAACAAACCTTTGTTGGCTAAACATTCTCAATGAATGTTTACATATTTAAGTAGAAAAAGAAGAGAGAAAGCATCACACTGTATAGATTTTCTGAAAAATGTCATTATGCATAAAAAGTCAAGTATGAATAGATTGGAATAGTATCCATGATTGATCAAACACGATCAATTTGTCTACACTATAAATCCTTGTGCTTTGCATGGCATATTAAATGGGGACTAAATGTACATTGACATTGCATTGGGATTTTCCAAATTTTGTTCGAGTATTGGTAAAAAAATAAATATTGTAGATTGTCAACGTAGTACAAAGAGTTGTAAGCCAATCAATTCCAAACTGGCGATATGGAACGGGGTTTGAAGATATGTACAAGCTATTCAAGAAGGTCACATATAAATAGTTAAATATAAAATATTGCATCACTGTGTTATGATTTGCAGAAACCTCAGTATTTAGTTTATTCTCATGTTTTAGAACAAAGCATGTGGAGGAAAGTATGTTATGTGCCCAGCATATGATATTATGCGATGATGGAGTTCCTGAAATGTGGTGCACATCCCTTTGGTTGGTTATATAAGCCATGTAAACAAGAACAGGAAGGTTAAGTAAAGAAAAGGTGTATATAATCTTGTAGTTATGGGATTCAAAATTAGACTGCAATTGTTGTTAGCTAGCCTAACGAACTGAACAAAGGATGTTCTCAAGACTTATATTGAGCAGTGCAAAAATCAAAATGCAGAGTAGCGGACGTGGATTGCAATGAGTTTGATAAGAAACATCACTTGTAACAGAGCAATGGCATCGTAATTTGTCACAAGGATGAGGAGTCGAAGGTTGTGATGTCACGGGATAGGGTGAAGATGATTATGCCAGTGGCATGTGAACACGGGATGAGATTAGGGAAGGGGGCAAGACGGTGCAATTTGTTTCAGGTTACTTTCTAGTTGATTTTTTTGTCTACATTTTTTCATTAGAATCTTTTGCAGCAGAGTCATCCACATTGATCGTATGTGCAATTTTATTATAGAGCTCTTATATGTCACTTTTGATAGCAATGTTCAGCTCTGCCTCTCCAACACTCTGCAGAAGGAAAGCAAAAGGAAGAGGCAGAGCAGTACTGATGGAGGCAAATTCTTTTTAAGGCAAATTCTTTTTAATGCATTTCCTTTTACACTGTCCTTCAACTGCCATCATTTTTTTTTTCAAAATATTGTAGATTGAGAGAATGGATTTATGCAGAATATTTGGCAGGAAGCGTTGCATTTCCTGAATTGCCTTTGTCTTGGGCAGAGCGAGTGAGGAATATGGATGGAGGAGTTGTCACAGGAACCTGCCCAATTTGGGTTGAATGACAAAACTCAGGGAGAGAATGTCACAGGAACCTGCCCAAACTTGAGAGGTGTATGGTAATTAAATTGTGTGCTCTCTTCTTAATGAATATATGTTTTTGATAAGACAATATTAAATTTTAAAGAATTATATTTTATTTTTATTTTTAATCATAAAGCAATTTAAATTTATGAATATTAATGTATATGCTATTTATAGTAATGCTAATACATTATTTTCTGTTGCATTTGCAGTGGTGTTAAGTGTTAACAGCTTGATTGGCGAAGTCAGATTCATTTCATAGATTTAATTAATGTTTAGAAAGTTCTGTTTACAGGTCATTTTATTTTGTTGGTTTCTTTATCTATTATTTCATATTTTTTCTTTTCTTCTTTGTCTGTCATTCTATTATTGTTTGGCATGGCCATGCCTTCTCTGTTTTTATTTTGTTTGGATGTCTACTTTCATATGTTTGGTATGCATTTTTTTTTAATTGTATACTTTTGTGTGTAGATTCTTCTCTTTTTAAGTTCTATTGGTATTTTATTTTTTTCTTTTTTTGTGGGTGATAATTTTTAATAGAGGTCTACTTTTGTATGTTTGGTATACGCTATTTTTTGTATTGTATAATTTATGTGTAGATTTTTCTCTTTTTAAGTTTTATTGGTATTTTGTATTTGTTTTTCTGTGGGTGATGATTTTCAATGGAGCACGGTAAAGGCATCAACGATGACAAGGAGGAGAAAAGAAGCAACATCACAAGTCACAAGCATCGGGAAATACAACAGGTACCAACTTCTGAATTTGTGTATTATACAGATACCATACTTAAGTTGAGTAATGAAATTTCCTTCAACAATCATTGAATAAATGCTTTGATTCATATATATTTATTCATTGAAAACTTTTAGAAATAATCCACCATATTTTCCTCTTTGTTCACTAAATTTAGTTTGATTTAAAACATTAATTTTAGTGTAGATTATAAATTTTGAATTTATTATTCAATTTGATAAATTAGCTTTTCAATTGTTTGATTCCCTTTCTACATAATTGCTACAATACTACAAAATTTTATGAAAATAATAATAAAATAAATACTTTGTACAATTTAAATTATTTATATTTTGATTAAACATAGCATTTAGTAACCAGTCTGATAGTTAATTTTATATTGATTTTTCCATTTTTCATTGTTATCTCCATTATGCATACAATCCCAATTCCTAATTCTATAGCCACTCAAACACACCTCTTAATTTCTCTGGGAAGAACGGGCAAGCCTACTTTAATACAAAAGCAAAGCTGAGCCATTGTTTTTTCACAGCACTGCCTTTGAATTTGTACACTTGAACTCCAAATTCACTGAGCTTTAACGACTGCCCAGGGGTTTTAGTACTTCAGCACATTATAAAAATCTGATTTGTAATCTACAACGAAGAGGATAATTCCAAGGACCAATCAAAGCCACGAAAAGACAAAAAGTCGAGTAGGTATTACCTTCAAAACCCATAGCTTTGTAAGCTCCGCCCAGCAGTTAAAATAGCTACAAGAAAATAGAAATTCGATTGACCTTAGCCGTAATACAGTTGTCAAAACCTCGAGATTAAGCCGTGTGATAATGCTCAAATTCCCCCGACGTAGAGGCTGTCTAAAATCTTTTGGGCTGTTTAAATCCATGTATAACAAAAGGAGTCTATGCTCACATAAATGCCATGCCACTAAGACTCAAAACACTCAGTTATCACATAAATAATATTTCATCATATGTTTAGAAAAATGAATTTTAGAAGATTTGGATTCATTGAAGTTGTGAACATAGTTGTATTTGCATGTTTCTTCGAAAGTGAACTGTAGTTCAAATTCAGTCAAATACAACTGACAACCCAAGGAAAAGGTGAAACATTATCATATTTATTACTATATTTATTGCCGGCACAACATAATGTAAGAAGATTTATAACTAGGCAATCTCTGCGACTTCAAATAGTTCATAACCCTTCATTTTCATGCAGAGCGAAAATAACTTATAGTATTTGCTTAGTCTAATAACCAGGTTCAAGCAGCAGCTGTTACTTTTATGAACACTATTTTTTCTATTAAAAAGAGAGAAACCTAATTGAAATTAGAAACTTCACCATTATTTATAATTCTGTCCTCCCGAACTGTTGCATTTTGTTTAAGAACATGTGATCCATTTAGCGATTCACTTAAAATCAGAAGGATCTTGAGCTATAACAATGGCTGCTGAAAAGCATATGATTCAGTGGTTATACTTCATCCACAGTTCCTTTTTTCTACCTTACTTTAGGCTTTAACTATTCAAATTCTTCTTCCACAAATCAATGCCCTAGATTAATCCAGTTTTTTATTGTTGTAGGAAATCACGCACTTGCATTGTTTAGTTATGTTTCCAAATATTTTATTTTCTATCACCATCTCCATTGGATTAGAGAATAAATATAAACATACTTTGCTTTGTGCATCAGGGTGTGCTTTATATCGTTAACACAGAGAAGTGCTATTATAGAGTTGCATTTAGTGATTAAACAAATAAATAAATCTAATTTTTCATTAAAAATTAGAACATACTTTGTCTCGACTATCATTTTGTATATTTGTATAACAGAGGCAGATTGGTCAGATTTTTGGTTCTATTTGAAGATTTTGGTGCATCTATAAAAGATTCTGTAACATTGTGATCTATTGAAGTTATTTGTTGAATCTTTTTCTGTAACATTGTGATCTATTAAAGTTATTTGTTGAATATTTTGTATGACAGTTTAATTATAATAATAATAATGTATTTAATTGTTGTATATTTTATTGGCAAGGAAATTGATCTAAACTTAAACCATGATTGATATTGAGTGTTTGACAGGAGGAACTAGTATTCAAAAATGTTTGGTGTTTGGGATCTTGAAAAGGTAAGTGCTGAAATCAGGTAATAAATGTAACATATAAAATTTTGGAAAAATATTTCCAATATTAAATGAGTTGCTAATCATATTTAATATCTAAATGTGGAGAAAGTGTTGCATTCTTTAACCAATTGTTAAAATTGGTTGAAATGTAATTAGTAAATTGAGAGAATTTACTGGATAATATGTTGCATTTATAATCAATAAACTGAGACAATGTTTATCCAGTAAATTGTCAATGATTTATTATTTAATATCAGAATTTTTTTATTTGGAGGGGTTGAATTTAGCCCCTTCTTAAGGCTACAAAGAATGGTCATTAGTCTTGGCCATTCTTTTAGGGCTAGTGTGTAATGCCCACCCTAGAATCTTCCTATGTTAGACAGACAAGACTATTGCTTTGACACTTTGGGTTTTATGATGGACTATGATTATTATTTAGTTAGCATTTTATGAGATATTTGAGCATATA
>MU224046.1:63081-88053 GCA_018584345.1 Thuja plicata | reverse complement strand
AGTTGCGAGATCTATGAAAGAAACAAGGGTTAAGTAAAGTCTTATAAGATTTAGCAAGGACCATTGATTTTTCATCAAATTGGTGGCTGGAGATAAGTCTCACAGTATTTTGATAATGTCATTAGTTGTCTCAAGATCTAGTGATAATCATCGATGCTAAAATGATCTTGTGGCTGGCATCTAATCTCAAGATAAAGTGAAGACTAGTTAAAGTTTGGGAGATTCAGTGCAGACTACTGGATTAAGATAGAATCAAAGGCAGGCATGTAATCTCATGAAGAATTGGTCAAGTACATAAATCTTAAGAGATTCAGTGTCGATCATGGATTAGGAGAAGATCTAAATCTGGTGTTAAATCATTAAGAAAAGTCAATAAGTCACAAAGATTTCAGTGCTTAAGAGATAGCATGCTCAGATTAAGACACATGTACAGGTAATCAAGGAGATGGGTGGTCAGCGTGTGATCTTAGAATAAAACCAAGGTTAAGGCTAACCTTCTGTGACTTAGAGACAAGCATAGTGACGAGATCTTTGAACCACTTAAGTTTAAGTTAAAGAAAGACTAAGTCATGAAAGATCTGAACCATCAATTGGACTTAAATTTGGTGGTGAGCCCGTGATCTCTGAATAAATCCATGGTTAGTTAAGATATTCAGAGATTCAGAGACTTGGACATTCACGTGATCTCCAGAGAAACTTAAGGTTTAAATAGAGTTATTCTTAAGCTTTAGTCACAGAATCTCTGAATGAAGCATGGGTTAAATAAATTGTCTAGTGACTTGGAGATGATCGTTGATCAAGGGGAGATCATGCGGTTGACGCTAGGTCTCATATCATAACTTGATTTAAGGATAACTATTAGTGACTGGGAGATAGAATAGTCATGTGATTGCCAGGAGAACCATGATAAGAATAAGGTAAAGTCACAAGGGTTTGTCTTGTGCCATGATGTAAAAAGATAACCTATTAGAGGGAGAGGATCATGATAGCATGTATAAAATCTACTGAGCTATTATAATATAAGCCAATCATATCAAGTATAGAGACTTTTCACATATAATAGGGTTTTAAAATTGACAAAATCACTCATGACTATCCCAAT
The DNA here is from genome assembly GCA_018584345.1 of Thuja plicata. NCBI lineage: Eukaryota > Viridiplantae > Streptophyta > Pinopsida > Cupressales > Cupressaceae > Thuja > Thuja plicata. The sequence continues at coordinate 86,951 of MU224046.1, read as the reverse complement.
TGGCTTATTCAAAATTGATCACCTGTCAAATTCAAATGCCACAGCTAGGGAAAGAATTGATGTCAAGGTATGCAGAGTTAAAGCATAAGTGATTGAATGAAGATATCTAATCCTTGACTAGACTGGTGCATTGATTTATCAATGATAAATAAGAATAGCTTTCATGCATTTTAGTTTACCAAGTTTTCAGAGTTACTGTTATGCCCTGCATCCCCGTCCCTATATTTTGTGTGCAAAATGGTGGGTCCCCCCCCTTTTTATTTTTCTTTGCTTTTTGCTGCGGCTTTGCCTTGTCTTTCTTTTCCTTTTTGCTTTCTTTCTCTGGGGTTTTCTTCCCCAGCGTGTGTTGTTTTCTTGGTTTGGTTTTTCCCTCTGGGACCACGGATCTCGGAGGTTGTCTTTTGTCGGAAGCCAGATTCTGGACTCCGGGACTCTTTGCGATGATGTTCTTAAGTCTTAAGAATATCATCGTAAGGAATCCTCGGGCCCGGAGTCCGGAGGTTTCAGCTGACCTGAAATCTCTGGAAGGAGGAGGATTACTTTTCACCGCGGGTATAAATAGACTTACCTGTCATTTTCACACTTACCGCGATTAAAACCTTCGAGCACTTAGAGTGAATTAAAGCGTTCAAAGTGATTAGCAGAGCATTTAAAGAGAATTTGTGATAATCAAAGCTTAAAACCTTTTGTTGTTCTCAGACAAACGCAAGTGCTTCGTGGTGGTGATCTTGGCAGCCTAACGACCCAAGTTGTTGCAGAGTTCTCTCGGTAATCCCTCCTTTCCTCCGCCTTCTGCATTTTTAGGTTGGTGTTTCTCCTTTCCTCCTCTCTGTTTCACTTTCATTTTCTGGTTTGTCTTTCAGTTTGCTCAATTTTGTTTGTTTCATTTTGCTTTGTTTCTTTGTCGTGTCTGTTCTTTTAGTTTCTGGTTTTGCCGCCCGTTGGTGGGTCAGCTCTGCCAGGAGGTTGTTTTCCTTCTATGCAGAGGTTGTTTGTCTGTTAGGTCTGTAAATAGCATGTAAATGGCTGTATATGTTTGTTTCTACCTTGTCTGGTTTTTTCTGTGGGAGTCATTCCGTGTGTATATTCATGCATATATGTGTATATCTATAGGTAACCCATGTATATCTCCTCTATTCCATGTATATACCCCTCGGCTCTATGTATATCCTTCCGGGTGACTTGACAAGCTGGTCGAGTCACCTTTGCTTCTGGTTTTTTGCCTTCAAGCTTGCTTCGAGGCAGAAAACCACCTGTTTGAAACTGGCTCTCGGCCAGTTTCAAACAAGCAGTTTTCTCTCTCCTCTATCAAGGCTGTCAGAGCCTCATTTATTTCGCATGTGTGCAATTACTTCCAGCCAAGTGGCTTTCTTTTTTTGCACGTTCAAACAGTTGGCTCCGCCATCATCGCCATCACATCCATTCAATGATAATACAGGTGGCGTCCATGTGGACCCACCTCCGTATTCTTCTTTGCTAACGGTCATTTCTCTAGGCCTCGGGCCTCTTCCCACCATTCATCCTATGTCTTTATCAAGTGTGATAAAATTTCCCGGACCTGTTGATATAATGAACATGAAGTTTATGTTTTTCTTTTCGGATACCTTTGCATAAAACTAACTTTTCAGGAAAAGAAAACGGCGCGGTGGTAAGATCTCCGGACCCCAGAGTAACTGTTTTATTTTAATAAGTATGTTCTGACGGTCGCTTTGTCTCGCAGGTCCAGACTTCATCTTACAAACATGTCTGAGGCATCTGCATCATCTCCTCCCGGAAGTCTAGAATTACCAACTACAACCGAGACCAGGGCAGCAGCAAAGTAAAAAATGGAGAAGGCCCTGGCAAAGCTACCCCTCACTATGAAGTTTATGCAGGATAATAAGATTGTGGGCTCAAAGATTGAGTCTGGGGTGAAACTGATGATCGACGCCAGTGTCGGGACCTCGGCAGAAATGTAGGCCCTGGTAAAGATAATTCACATCCAGCGACAGGCTGGAGATAAATTAGCAACCAACATCTGAGGTTCTGGAATCCTTCGGGCAGCTTGCTTCCCATGCTCCATGCAGTCTCCGGAGCTTGTTCTAACCCTGGCTGCCAACTATAACTCTTCTGTCCAGGCCATCATGCTCGCAGCTGCAGAACCCATGGGATACCCCACTCCACTGGTGTCCCTCAACCCAGTCACTTTCCAAGCAGGCTTGGGTATCCCACAATTTGACAGGGCCATGGTGGTTACAAGAACTGAGGCCTTGAAACAATTCAATCAACTGGAGGATGCCGCCCGGGTGTACATGAACACCAACTGGCTCAAGGTCCCGAAGAGGGACCCAAAGTGAATGAAGATAGATATCCCCCACTCTGAATTTAAGGAGAGCATCCAAATAGGGATGATAGCATTGGCCCGGGTATTTGGGCAACCCTCCACCCAGGAATTTGAAAAATGGATGTACTATTTCCTCCTAGACATCTCCACTAAGGGAGAATTCTTCGACTGGGCGACAATAATTTCCAATCATGTCGACTCCTAGTTCCTGCAGTTGAACAAGAAGAAGAAGTTCTACATGACTTCTTATGTTTTCTGGGCTTTGGCCCAATAGAGGCCCCACTCTAATGGCCTGCTTATAGATGGCATTCTCGGGCTTGGCCCAGGACAAAAAGCACTGTGGGACCATTTCTCACAGATTCAATGGGAGGCCAGCTTCCCCAGTTACTGCCGGGTAAATGATTCCTTCATTTACTACCATCTACTCACGCCCACCCAGGATGTCGGATACCGCCTGTCCACTGAGGCGATGAAATTGGTTAGTAGTTATGGGCACTACTATATCCAATTCCAGCAGCATACATATATTAGGGTCGCTGGCTTCTCTGGGAAATCCTACTTGTTGCCCAAGCATTATGGGGACAAGATCGTGTTGCTGGAATATTGCAGACAAATGCTGAAGCTGCATACCTTCTTGGCCCACAAGAAGGTCCCAAATGTCTCGTTCCCAATCTTCTGTGGGAACTACACCTACAGTCTAGCCTCCGTGAAAGAGGCAGACAATGAATTGAAATGTTATAACTTGCAGGAATTTTATCAGGCATGGAGGAATTTTGATTCGCATGGCAGAATTGCAACGACACTGCCCCGGGCTTCGGAGCCCCACCAAATACACATGGAGGACTTCTGGGAAGATTTCTAGGATGATGTAGATGTCTGGAGCAGGCACTACGACAGGATGATAGATGGAATGATGCAAGAACTAAAGCTCTGGAGGTTCCCACTAGGTTTTTCAGACACCGCCCCCACCACAGACCCCCAGTATAAAGAAAAGGGGATTGAAAAAATGCCACTACCGGCAATGAATTGGGCTGCCCAAGAGGAGCCCAAAATTGAAGACTTCACTCGGGAAGTAGTGGAGCGAAGCCACGCATACTTCAAGAAAGCATGCCCCGGGAGTACTCGCCGGGCAGCCCAGCCGGCGCTAAGACCAACTCCACCGCCAGTACCAAGATTGACCCCGGGGGCCGGGACTTCCGCACAAGGCGCAGACAAGGGAAAAGGGATAGCTACTACACCTTCCGCGCAGGAAGTCCCCATTCAGGAATAGATCAAGAAATCTATGGCAGCCTCCCAAAAAATGAGGGAGCAGTTAATTACAAGGTTGGCCACTCCCCCACTAATGGCCGGACCAATTCGCCCTCCATCCTCCCCGTCACTGGTAGCCTTGATTATTAAGGCAACGGGGGTGGATCCCACGGAGGCAACAACAATAGCCGATGTGGGGCTGCCTCTGATCACCTGGAGGAAGAGAAAGCACATCAAACAGCCTAAGGCAGAACCAGCGCCAAAGGATTCCCTCCCAAAAGAAGTAGAAATCCTTTCTTGTAGTTCCCCAGAACCAGAGAAAGAGGCAGAACAAACAGGGGACCCAGCCAGTCCCCCTCCAGAAGAGGAGTTTGACATATTTACAGCCGATGAGTTCAGAAATCTGTAAGGGGACGACACACAAGCAAAAACTGAAGTCCTAGAAAAAGAACAAGGTGGTGTGGACTCAGAAGACCTGTGACTAGAAGCTGCAGAACAAGAAGAGAAGAAAACAGAAGAAAAGAGACCAGAACTGGAGGTTATCTCCAGGGCCCCAGTAGCGCAAGGTCCAGGAGTGGACCAACAAACGCCAAGTGAACAAATGGCATCCGCTGGGGAACCCGAACCTAGACCTTCGGGATCAACCGGAACCCCAGCCGTCGCATTCCCAAGGCCACTCCCGGGGGCAACCTTCAAGCAGGTTATCACAGCGGTCCAAACTCTAAATTTTGGCTTGATACCTCCCCTACTGCCAACTGATGAGGAAGAAGAAGAAGAGCAGCATGAAGAGGAAATTCCCGAGGAAGCTGACCAGGGTCCAGACCCATCAATTGACATCTGGGACCAGGCTGAAGAAATAGAAATTGAAAAGGAGATTTCTATAGAAGAAGTACCGGTAGGGAGAGGAATAGAGGAAGTATATGCTGAAAAGGAGCAGCCACCACCGGACACCAGGAGAGAATCTGAAGAACAAACTCTGGCAGGAAGGCCACCTCTCCCACCTCCATGGATGGCATAAAATAGAAAAATAAAAGCCCAATCCTCTCCGACAGTCCCTCTCTCCCTGGCTGAAATGATGGCCTTAGCTCAGGCCCCGCCAAAAGCAAAAAAGGCCCGGACAGTTCATACCCTTCAAACTAGGCCGGGCGGAGAAACAGTTGCAGTAGTGGAAACACCTCCCCCAGACACCGATGAAGTGACCGCGGATCCCACAGATTACAATATCACAGAGGTATCCTTGGGAAAAAGAGGAAAACAGGGTGAAGTAGACCTGCTAAAGGAGGCAGCAAGGGCAGTGGAGGCCTGATATGAAAAAGAGGCCCAAAGGCTCAAGGCAGAAAAGGAGAAGAATGCAAACCTTATGGGGTTGTTTGCTGAACTGGCCAGACCCATCAACGCTGCCCCTCCACAGACCTCCGCAGCAGAGGAATTACCGCAGAGCGACATAGACTCCCTGCGAGTAATGAAAAAGAAGGCCCAAGTAGCAGACGAATGGGTCACTCTACAGATAGGAAACACCCGGCGTTTCCTGGTGTCTACTCTCCCAGATTTATATATGGCCCGGCAGGTTATTCACCAGGCAGAAGCACTGATTGATCAATGGGAGAGTGATGCCGAGAATTACCAAGCGTGGAAGGTAGAATTCAAAGAGCTCTTCACCCTGGGGGAAGACATAATTTTTGAATCCAGAATTTTGGGTGAGGAATCATTTGATTTCGTAAGGGCTCAGCACTCTAGACTGGACCTCACATTGGAGGTAACCAAGCAACTGTAGAGTCCTTACAGGAAAAGGTAAATACAGTGAAGTATTCTTCCAATTTGTACAAGTAAATTGTAATAAAGGCTTCCGGGGTTGATCCCCTTAGTACAGACACTTATATCCGAGAGGAGTCAGTTTTGGGGAATTTTGATGAAATGATGGCATCTTGGTATCAATCCCCGGAGGGGATAGATGGGGCCCAAATGACAAAACTTATCGAAATGGGGCTTAAAGGCCATGACACCGCAAGGCTGGCGGACGAGTTCAGAAACAATGTTCTAGACCTGGGGGACCTAGTTGATGTGGCCAGGCACAGAAGGGCCAGCCTAAGAAAGATTGACGAGGATGGCATTTTCTGCCTCCTTCAGGCCTTCAACGATAATAAGCAGCCTTGAGCGTTCTCTGGGAACCGGGGAAACTTGAGCATTAAGTATTCTTTATTCTTTTGGGGATGTAAGTTCCCACATCCCGGAGTTCTGGATCCAAAATTTTGTATTCTTTAAAGTGATCCGTGTCTCGGTCCCCGAGGCTGACCGGTCACTTTCAGAGGCGGTTAATGAAGACTGTCAGAAGGTGGTTGGCCACATCAAGAGGCATTGGCTCGGCAGTTGGTTTCTGACAGGGTGGTCTTCTCGAGGCGCCGTTCAAGGGTACACCTGGCACATTGGAGACAGGGTGCCACATTTCCCATTTATGAGGCATGTAGCCTCGGTCCTTGAAGGACCTACTTTCTTCTTTCACCTCTCCGGCTCTCTTCTTGAGAATGATTCTTCTGATGTATATTCTTATCTTATTCTTCTGACATGACAGACCTATTCTGTCTCCATTTCTTTTGTAGGGTGGCGCAGGTAGTACCCACCCCCGGATATTATATTTTATTGAAATGTGTAAAATAGGGTTAGGGTTAGCGAAGAGTTGTATAAATAGGCAAATTGAACCATTTCCAAGGGTCAGCAAAATTGATGATTTTGTTGTCCATAGCAATAGCAAAGTGATTTCTGGTTTTAGTTACAGAGCTCAATGCTCCATTGTTCTGTTCTTGGTAGTTAGATGCTCCCCTGGAGTCGCCATTGTATCACGCACTAGTGCATGCTGGACTAAATATTAATAAATAAGGAAGGATTTTTGGCAATGATGTTGTTAGTGTCCCTGCTTTTGAGTTAATGGTATTTCATATTTTAATATTCTGTATGTCCTTTACTCTGATATGTTAAAGTAGATTAATGACCTCTTTATTTTCGCTACTGATAAAATGCTAACTGATGGTTGGGTATTTATTCGGTATTTAGTGTAGTCTTTCAGAGTATTTTTGATGTTCTAGACATTTTAGCATGACTGTAGTTAGATAAACATTTCTAACCCTGCAGGATCTTTTTTGTTTTATTTGCTAAGTGTAGAATGCTCTGGGAAACCCTTACTGTACTGAATCTCTGATGGAATGAGTTGAAGTAACCAGCTATCCCCCTCGAAAACAGTCACCTCTCCCAATCTAGCCCCACACCATCGTGACACGACACCTAGGTGCTTGAAGGCCCAGAGGAATCATTTCCCCCGGACAACCTTTGCAGGCGGAGTTGGCCGATTTCCCCTGAACCCGGTGACAACTTATGACTGTTGGCGGACCCGGTCAGCAAAACCCCCTCAACAAAAACTGGCGCTAGAAGGAGGGCATGAACTCATCCCCTCCCAGAGATTTTGATTATACACCTCCTGAGGGTTCCTCGAGTTGTATTTTTAGGAGACAAGCCTTTAGTGGGATTGGGTCTTTTTCCCCGGCTAAATTCGAAAGAATCCTTAGGTCTGCCCCAAATCCTGGAAGGTTTGTCAAACTCGAGCCTCCTGCTCGAAAGAAGCGGACCACTAAAGTCCTATCAGCCACTGTTGTCTGGGGATCTACCATATCTTCAAATACCCAAACTCCCCAGACAGTCCCGGGAACCAGTACCCAAACTACCCAACATATAGTTCCCCAATGGCTGCATATTTTGGAAACACTGGGTCCCCAATGGGCACTTTTTCGGGCGCAATCAATGACTTACCCTCCCACCCAGAGAAGATTTTCCCGTGATATGAGCACTTAGGCTCACAAACCGCAGAAGAACATTTACAGGCATACAAAGATGCTATGAATCGACACCAGATCCAACATGAGGATGTTGTGACCCGCATGTTTCCCCTATCCTTAGGACAAAGTGAGTTGAACTGGTATCTGAACTTACCTGCCAACTCCATCAACACATGGCAGGATATGGAGGACGCCTTCCTGACTGCCTTTTGCATGCATGTGGACCCAGCTTGGTCCCACAGCCAATTCATTTCCATTAGAAAGAAACCCAATGAACCTCTTGCAGCATTCAACCATAGGTTCCAGTGTGCCCTAAAGCGGTGCACGGGCCCTTTTGTCCCATCTCCAGACGTAACCATACAAATATATCTCAACATGATGGACCCTTTTATTGCCACTCTCCTTTGGAGAACAACCACCCCAGGCGACCGGGATACTTTGGAAAAAGTCTACAACCTAGCCCTAGAGTTGTCCCGCGGTCTCAACAAATCCCCGGGCGGGATTGGACAGAACACACCCTATAACATGATCCCCGGTGGAACTGCTTTTTTCGGGGGTTACAATCCCAATCTGGCAATAGGTGCCCCCTCGATGGCAATGAATCCCCTGCCACCTTTGATAGACCAACAGGCATGGTATGTTTACCCCTCCCAGAACTAGATGACACTAAGTCTGGAAGTCTTCCCTTGGAACCAGCCACAGCAGACGCAACAGACTCAGACACAACCATCCGGAGTGCCTTTCTTCCAGTCATCCACAGCTGGAGGATTGCCGCCCTCGACTCCAGCTAATCCTGCTACCTTCCCGGGAAGCCAACAACCGCCACAACCATCCCATTGTGACACTAACACTCAGTTGACCGCTGAGGTTGAATCCCTCCGGTGAATGCTGTCCACCTTGACTACGGACATGGGTCAACTGAAGGTGGGGACCTACACACCCCAGAACTCAAACTCCCAGAGGGGGAACATCTTCTCCGGCCAATGAAACAACAACGATGGGGGAAGAAATTTCAACAATAGGCCCAGGCCCAACCAACAGCAGTGGAATAATAACGCTAACACCAGAGGCCCACCTCTGAACCAAAACACCAACCAGAATGGTGCTGGACCATCCTATTTTACGCTAGTCACAGACTTCCAGCCCATGACTAACTGGTGTAGACTACACGACATAGGTTCGCACAATGAGGTGAATTGTGCCACTTTGGAGAAAGTCATAATGATCTCCCAGCTGGACAGGCAGTAATCGCACGATACCGCTCCCCCGGAGCCCCCTGTCCAAGAGAAAACCCACAGTGCCTTCACCTGTGATACCATCTTCTTTGGTACTTCCAGGGAAGATGAAGAAGAATCTGAACTACAGGGATTCTTTGATGAATCCATTCTGCCCTTTGAGGCCAACACCTTTACTAACCCACGGGCTCCATACAATACCCGGAGCCAGGCGGGTAAAGGACCAGCTTACATGCCTATACCTCCTACAAAAAATACTCCTCCTCCCTAGAGTAATGCAACTGATCGACCCGTCCCTCCAAAAGGTCCTAGCTCTAACCAAGCAAAAGATCTCACGGAGGAAAAACACCAGTTCCCGGGAGGAAGATTTGACATCACGAAGGTGTTAGAGTAGACCACCACCTCTATGACCTTGATGGAGGTCTTGCTAAATTGTCCTGAGCAGAAGCAGTCTCTTCTGAAGCTCTTAGGAAACCCGGAGACCATTAGCCGCCCACCCAAGACCGTCTCATTCAAAGATGCTAATGTGGCTGTCTTCCAGAGAAATAATGAGGATCCTCCCTTCCTACTAGGCCTAAACATTTACGGCAAAAATATACACAACTGCTTAGTAGACTCCAGAGCTTCGGGTAACATCATGCCCTTGTCCATTTGTCAGAAGCTCGGACTAAACCCTACCCCGTCTAATGGCGCAGTAATCCAACTAGATAAAACTACTGTGAAAATGGTGGGGGAATTGAAGAATGTCTGAATACACCTTATCCAGGACCCCAGGATAGCCAGTATCATCGACATCCAAGTGGTGGACATCCCAGAGACTTACGGGATGTTATTGAGTCAGAATTGGTCTAAGTACTTGAATGGATATTTTTCGACTGACTTCACCCACTTATGGCTTCCATGGGAAGGAGAATCCAATCAAATCTGGGTTGAAAGTGAACCTCGGATGAAACAGGCCATTACCGAAGTTGGGAGGGTCAATGAAGACCTTTTCTTCGAGTCTTCTCTGGGGGTGTATCGACCTCTTGAAATCTTAACATTTGATTTCATCCCCGGAGAGGATCCTGTAGTACTACAAAGAGCACAAGACTTGGAAGAAAAGGTGAGAGTTGAAGTTAACTCTCAGGGCCCCACAGCAACCCTTACCACACTCTTGTCCGGCACTTGGTGCCGAGTACATTACCAAAAACATTCAGAGCTTGAGTGTGAACCATGTCTATCGATCGCTACCTGACAACTTGATATCTTCCAAAGTGAACATACAACTAATTCCCCGGGACCCAGTACTCCTACAGGATGCACTCCTTTGATGCCGTCCCCCTGGGAATCACAAATCGAAATGCCTCTGGGGATAAATTCTACTCTCACGTCGGTAGTCCGGGAGAAAATCCCCAAGTCTCCCAGCGATAATCCAAAGGGAACTCTCCGTCCCTAGCCCCAGATTACAAATAATGACTTATGGACCCTTAAGTTCGACGGGTCCCTATCCAAATAGGGCTGCGGGGCTGGGGTAGAATTAATCAACCCGTGAGGGAAATCCTTCCTCGCGTCCTACAGGCTGTAGTTCAATTGTACTAATAACGTCACAGAGTACGAGGCTTTGGTCCTTGGACTCCTATTCGCACTAAGGAAAGGTATCACCCACCTCCGGGCTCTGGGTGATTCAGAGTTGGTTGTTAAACAAGTCCGAAGTCAATACACATGTCATAACAAAAGGCTATCCGCATACCGCAACCAGGCTTGGAGCCTTATCAAAGATTTTGATGCCTTTGGCATTGACCTCATTCCCCAGCGCCGGAACTATGTCCCGAATGCCCTAGCTATTTCTGCCAGCACATTTGAGCCGATGGCCGGCTCACGACTCTGAATATTTTCAGTTGAGATGGTCCCCACTCCCTCCACTCCAGATAATGTTACTCACTTTCAAGTTTTTGAGGACGATCAGCATATTCTGGCCTTCATGGCCAATGTTGGTGTTTTTGAGGATCAGATAGTGGAGGAATGAGACCATGATGATACTGGGCAGGTTGAAGAAGATGATGGGATCATAGACCTTCCTACCAACACTATCCCTGAGGGGATGGTTGCATTAGAATGAATCTTCGATTCGGACCCTCGGGCCCATGAGAAGGTATCATCCTCCCCTGAGGGAGGAAAGTTTGAAAAAGTTAACATCGGCCAGCCTGGTGAAGAAAAGATCATCCACATAGGTACCTCCTGCTCCCCTGAGGAAAAGGAGAAGATTCTTGTAGTTCTCCGAGAATACATTGATGTAATTGCTTGGGGATATGAAGATTTAAAGATGTATGACACATCTATCATGACCCATACCATTCCCCTGAAACCTTACGCTAAGCCCTTTCGGCAAAAGCAAAGACCGGTCAACCCCCTGATAGAGCCTCTGATTCGTCAAGAGGTAGAAAAAATATTGTCAGCTCGGATAATCTTTCCAATCCGGCATACTACATGGGTTGCCAACCTGGTCCCAGTCAAGAAGAAGAATGGTGAGATCCGCCTTTGCGTGGATTTCCAAAATTTTAACAAGGCATCTAAAAAAGATAATCACCCTCTCCCCTCCTTGGATGAGGTGCTGCAGATAGTAAACGGATCTTAGATGATGTCTTTCTTGGATGGATATTTGGGATACAACTAGGTCATGGTTAAGTACGAGGATAGAGAGAAAATAGCATTTACCACCAAGTGGGGAACGTTTGCGTATAGAAGAATGCCCTTCGGGTTGATCAACGCAGGGGCTACTTTTGAGAAGGCCATGGACATTGCGTTCGAAGGCCTTGTAAATCGATGCATAATCATCTACATGGATGATTTGACCGTCTTCTCCCGGGACAGGCGTGATCACGTCGCCCACCTCGCTCAGATCTGCAAGAGATGTCGCCGGTATGGAATATCCCTCAACCCCAAGAAGTGCATATTCGGGGTCACCAAGGGGAAGTTGCTTGGGCATATCATCTCTGAGAAGGGTATATCCATAGACCCTGATAGATTCAAAGCATTGCTGAACTTACAGATGCCTGGCAGCAAGAAAGAAATGCAATCCTTCTTCACAAAAATAAACTTTGTGCGATGATTTATCACGGGATTCACAGAAATAGTCAAACCACTCAATGAAATGATGAAAAAGGATACCAAAATTGAGTGGAGTCCTAAAGCTAAGCAGGCATTCACCCAAATTAAACAGACCATAACGGAGGCACCTGTCCTGGCTAGTCCAGACTATTCCCTCCCATTTTACATTTACTCGTTTGCTTCGCCGTATTCTGCCGCGGCAGTACTGACCCAAAAAGTTAAAGGGGAGGAATGACCAATTTCTTTCATGAGTTCCCCCTTTAATAATGCTGAAGTCTGGTACTCAACACTGGAAAAATAGGCCTTTGCTCTAGTTCACACTGTGAAGAAATTTCGGCATTATATTCTCCAGAGAAAAGTGCATGCTATCATCCCAGACCAGGCTGTCAAATCTCTGCTGATGCAGAGTGAGTTGGGCGAGAGATGGGGGAAATGGATGGCCATCCTCCAGGAATATGACTTAGAGATGTAGCCCATGAAAATAGTTCGAGGCCAGGGACTAAGTCAAACAATGGCAGAAGGGACTCCCCACATAGAATGTCAAACTTATACAGTGGAGTCCATTACCTAAGACCCGTGGTATACCGATCTGGTGTACTTGCTGCTAAACAACAAATGCCAGGAGGGATTACCTCCCCACAAATGTCGTGCCTTGCGGATGAAAAGCGCCCACTTCATGATAAAAAATTCCGTGCTTTACCATCGAAATTATGAGGGGGTGTACCTCCGGTGCATCGACAGGGATCAAGCTGTGAAAATAATTGATGAATTCCATGGATAGTTTGGAACCGGGCATGGTTCAGCTGACGCCACTGCCCATCAGATCATCTAAGCCATATACTATTGGCCCTGCATCTTCAGGGATGTTTACGCTCATGTCAGAAAATGCCATACTTGTCAAACAACAGCGCATCATGAGCGTAACCCAACCATGCCTCTGCAACCAGTCTACGAGGCTAGACCCTTTGCCTAATGGGCACTTGACTTCATCGGAGAAATCAACCCCAATTCGTCTGCCAACCACCGATATATCCTTACTGCGATTGATTACTGTACTCGGTGGTCTGAAGTTGTACCTTGCAAAAACAACACGGCGGACGTAATTATCAAATTTATGAAAGAAAACATCGTCACGAGGTTTGGAATGCCCTTTGCTTTAGTGTGTGATAATGGTCTAGCATTTTCTTCCGCATAATTACTCGAATGGACATACAATAGAAAGGTCACACTGAAGTTCTCCAGCAACTATTACCCCCAGGGGAATGGCGTTGCTGAATCAACAAATAAGAATCTACTTGAGGTGGTCAAACATCTGTTAGAACAAAATCCCCGGGGTTGGCACCAAAAACTGAAATTTGCCCTCTGGGCGGATCGTATTCGTATTAAGCCGCCCTGGGGACATCCCCATTCCACCTGGTTTATGGTCAGAACCCGATATTCCCAGTCAATTTACAAATCCTAGTTTTACAGTTCATGCAGGAATTTAACAACAGGGACAACATTGTGGAGGTTCAGCTTTTGAATCTGGTCCGAATGAAAGAACAGCGAGACGCTGCCCTTAAACATTTTGCGCGTCACCAAGCAGTGGTAAAATGATGGTTTAACAGAAGAGCCCAATACAAGGCTTTTCAGATCTCGGATCTAGTCCTGTTGTGGGATAAGGCCCGGGAGAAGAAAGGAAAGCACACCAAGTTCCAACGGCTCTGTCTCAGACCATACTTAATTTTAGAAATCTACGGGGCAAATACTTATCGCCTTAACACCTTGACTGGAGAACCTATTGCATTGCCTGTCAATGGGCAATTTCTCAAATATTACTTTGAATAAGGGTAAGTTTGTCCAAAATTGTATTATATGTAAATATCCCCTTGTAAATAGTCCTGTTGGCTGTCCTCTGGGACAGTCTCCTTTTTGTTTTTGTTGTCTTTATTTTTTCTTTCAGCTTTTTTTTGGTCCCGACATTTTGTTCCATCTTGTAGGAACTGGAATGCTTCGCATAGCTTTGGCCTCTGGTGTAATGCCTCCAGCATGGTGAACTTTAGAATCTATCTTTATCACGGTGGAATCAACCCGGTCTCCAGGATTGTTTTGCAGGTTATGGCACATTTTCAAGCAATCTCCATTTGGTGTTGTCTTCGGGAGTCTAGAAATCAGTGAACAATAATAATATAAGGAACAAGTAATCGAACATGCCGGGGGTAGATCAGCTGTACTGGTTGGTTGATCTACGTCTAAAAATCCAAAGAAATTCTTCCCGAATCCGGAGTTTTATCCTCTTCGAATATCTAAATATAGGTGGATAGGTGAAAGAAGTACCACCATTTGAATTTAGCTAAGATTAGGCTCAATGGTGAAAGAAGTACTGCCTTCCCGACCTGGAAATAAATAAAATAATAAGAGGATGAGCAGGAAAAAACTCTGGTCTCCGGGGGGAAAGCAATCAAATTGATGACTGGTTCGATGTAATTAGTATCGCTTCTCTATTCCTCCCAGAGGTCATCGGCTTGATTTCCTTCCAAAGCACACATGACACCACTGATGAAAGGCTACGGACTGACTCCTGTGTGGTCGGGTTCCCTCAGATATGCTACTCTCTGCTTGTCAAACGCTTCTGGAGGTGGATTTGTTCTGGTCTGCGAAACCAGAGGTTCTATGGTTCTCAAATGCGTTAAGGCATTTGTCCCAGATAGTCGCCATTTGTTATGCCCTGCATCCCCATCCCTACATTTTGTGTGCAAAATGTTGGGTCCCCCCCCTTTTTCTTTTGCTTTACTTTTTGCTGCGGCTTTGCCTTGTCTTTCTTTTCCTTTTTTCTTTCTTTCTCCGGGGTTTTCTTCCCCGGCATGTGTTGTTTTCTTGGTTTGGTTTTTCCCTCCGGGACCCCGGATCTGGGAGGTTGTCTTTTGTCGAAAGCTGGATTCCAGACTCCGGGACTCTTTGCGATGATGTTCTTAAGTATTAAGAATATCATCGTAAGGAATCCTCGGGCCCAGAGTTCAGAGGTTTCGCCTGACCTAAAATCTCTGGAAGGAGGAGGATTACTTTTCACCATGGGTATAAATAGACTTACCTATCATTTTCACACTTACCATGATTAAAACCTTCAAGAACTTAGAGCGAATTAAAGCGTTCAAAGCGATTAGCAAAGCATTTATAGAGAATTTGTGATAATCAAAGCTTAACACCTTCTGTTGTTCTCAGACAAATGCAAGTGCTTCGTGGTGGTGATCTTGGCAGCCTAACGACCCAAGTTGTTGCAGAGTTCTCTCGGTAATCCCTCCTTTCCTCCGCCTTCTACATTTTTAGGTTGGTGTTTCTCCTTTCCTCCTCTCTGTTTCACTTTCATTTTCTAGTTTGTCTTTCGGTTTGCTCGATTTTGTTTGTTTCATTTTTCTTTGTTTCTCTGTCATGTCTGTTCTTTTGGTTTCTGGTTTTGCCACCCGTTGGTGGGTCATCTCTACCAGCAGGTTGTCCACCTTCTGTGCAGAGGTTGTTTGTCTGTTAGGTCTGTAAATAGCATGTAAATGATGTAAATGGCTGTATATGTTTGTTTCTGCCTTGTCTGGTTTTTCCCGCGAGAGTCATTCTATGTGTATATTCATGCATATATGTGTATATCTATAGGTAACCCATGTATATCTCCTCCATTCTATGTATATACCCCTCATCTCTATGTATATCCTTCCAGGTGACTTGACAAGCTAGTCGAGTCGCCTTTGCTTTTGGTTTTTTTCCTTCAAGCTTGCTTCGAGGCAGAAAACCACCTGTTTGAAACTTGGCACTCGACCGGTTTTAAATAGGCAGTTTTCTCTCTCCTCCATCAAGGCTGTCAGAGCCTCATTTATTTCCCATGAGCACAATTACTTCCAACCAAGTGGCTTTCCTTTTTTGCGTGTTCGAACAGTTGGCTCCGCCATCATTGCCATCACATCCATTCAATGCTAATACACGTGGCGTCCACATGGACCCACCTTCGCATTCTTCTTTGCTAACGGTTGTTTCTCTGGGCCTCGGGCCTCTTCCCACCATTCATCCTATGTCTTCGACAAGTGTGATAAAATTTCTCAGACCCGTTGATATAATGAACATGAAGTTTATGTTTTGCTTTTCGGATACCTTTGCATAAAACTAACTTTTCAGGAAAAGCAAACGGTGCGGTGGTAATATCTCCGGACCCCAAAGTAACTATTTTATTTTAATAAGTATGTTTTGACAGTCGCTTTGTCTCGCAGGTCCGGACCTCATCTTACAAAAATGTCTGAGGCATCTGCATCATCTCCTCCCGAAAGTTTGGAATTACCAACTACAACCGAGACCAGGGCAGCAGCAAAGTCAAAAATGGAGAAGGCTCTGGCAAAGCTGCCCCTCACTATGAAGTTTGTGTAGGATAATGAGATTGTGGGCTCAAAGATTGAGTCTGGGGTGAAACTGATGACCGACGCCAGTGTCGGGACCTAGGCAGAAATGCAGGCCCTGGTAAAGATAATGCACATCCAGCGACATGCTGGAGACAAACTAGCAACCAACATCGGAGGTTCTGGAATCCTTCAGGTAGCTTGCTTCCCATGCTCCGTGTAGTCTCCAGAGCTTGTTCTAACCCCGGTTATCAACTATAAATCTTCTGTCTGGACCGTCATGCTCACAGCTGTAGAACCCATGGGATACCCCAGTCCACTGGTGTCCCTCGACCCAGTCACTTTCCAAGCAGGCCTGGGTATCCCACAATTTGACAGGGCCACGGTGGTTACAAGGACTGAGGCCTTGAAACAATTCAATCAACTGGAGAATGCCGCCTGGGTGTACATGAACACCAACTGGCTCAAGGTCCCAAAGAGGGACCCAAAGAGAATGAAGATAGATATCCCCCGCTCTGAATTCGAGGAGAGCATCCAAATGGGGATGATAGCATTGGCCCAGGTATTTGGGCAACCCTCCGCCCAGAAATTTGTAAAATGGATATACTATTTCCTCCTGGGCATCTCCACTAAGGGAGAATTCTTCGACTGGGTGACAATAATTTCCAATCATGTCGACTCCCAGTTCCTGCAGTTGAACGACAAGAAGAAGTTCTACATGACTTCTTATATTTTCTGGGCTTTGGCCCAATAGAGGCCCCACTCCAATGGCCTGCTTATAAATGGAATTCTCGGGCTTGGCCCGGGACAAAAAGCATCATGGGACCATTTCCCACAGATTCAATGGGAGGCCAGCTTCCCCAGTTACTGCCGGGTAAATGATTCCTTCGTTTACTACCATCTACTCACGCCCACTCGGGATGCCGGATACCGCCTGTCCACTGAGGCGATGAAATTGGTTAGTAGTTATGGGCACTACTATATCCAATTCTAGCAGCATACATATATTAGGGTTGCCGACTTCTCTGGGAAACCCTACTTGTTTCCCAAGCATTGTGGGGACAAGATTGTGCTGCTAGAATATTACAGACAAATGCTGGAGCTGCATACCTTCTTGGCCCACAAGAAGGTCCCAAACGTCTTGTTCCCAATCTCCTGTGGGAACTACACCTACAGTCTGGCCGCCGCGAGAGAGGCAGACAATGAATTGAAATGTTATAACTTGCAGGAATTTTATCTGGCATGGAGGAATTATGATCCGCATGGCAGAATTGCAACGGCACTGCCCCGGGCTTCGGAGCCCCACCAAATACACATGAAGGACTTCTGGGAAGATTTACAGGATGATGTAGATGTCTAGAGTAGGCACTACAAGAGGATGACAGCCGGAATGATGCAGGAACTAAAGCTCTGGAGGTTCCCAGCGGGTTTTTCAGACACCGCCCCCACCACAGACCCCCAGTACAAAGAAAAGGGGATTGACAAAATGCCACTACCGGCAATGAATTGGGTTGCCCAGGAGGAGCCCACAATTGAAGACTTCACCCGGGAAGTAGTGGAGCAAAGCCACGCATACTTCAAGAAAGCATGCCCCAGGAGTACTTGCCGGGCAGCCCAGCCGGCGCCAGGACCAACTCCACCGCCGGTACCAATATTGACCCCGACGGCTGGGACTTCCGCACAAGGCGCAGACAAGGGAAAAGGGATAGCTACAACACCCTCCGCGCAGGAAGTCCCCATTCAAGAATAGATCAAGAAATCTGTGGCAGCCTCCCAGCAAATGAGGGAGCAGCTAATTACGAGGTTGGCCACTCCCCCGCTAATGGCTGGACCAATTCGCCCTCCATCCTCCCCGTCACTGGCAGTCTTGATGGTTAAGGCAACGGGGGTGGATCCCACGGAGGTAGCAGCAATAGCCAATGCGGGGCCACCTCTGATCACCCGGAGGAAGAGAAAGCACATCAAACAGCCTAAGGTAGAACCACCTCCAAAGGCTTCCCTCCTAAAAGAAGTAGAAATCATTTCTTCTAGTTCCCCGGAACCGGAGAAAGAGGCAGAACAAACGGAGGACCCAGTCAGTCCCCCTCCATAAGAGGAGTTTGACGTATTTTCACCCGATGAGTTCATAAATCTGCAAGGGGACAACACACAAGCAGAAACCAAAGTCCCAAAAAAAGAATGAGGGGGTGTGGACTCAGAAGACCTGGGACTAGAAGCTACAGAATAAGAAGAGCAGCAAATAGAAGAAAAGAGACCAGAACCGGAGGTTATCTCCAGGCCCTAGCAGCGCAAGGTCCGGGAGTGGACCAACAATCGCCAAGTGAACAAATGGCATCCACTGGGGAACCCAGACCTGGACCTTTGGGATCAACCATAACCCCAGCCGTCGTGTTCCCAAGGCCACTCCCGGGGGCAACCTTCGGGCAGGTTATCACAGCAGCCCAAACTCTAAATCTTGGCCCGATACCGCCCCTACTGCCAACTGATGAGGAAGAAGAAGAAGAGCAGCATGAAGAGGAAATTTATGAGGAAGCCAACTAGGGTCTAGACCCATCAATTGACATCTGGGACCAGGCTGAGGAAATAGAAATTAAAAAGGAGATTGCTGCAGAAGAAGTACCGGCAGGGAGAGGAACAGAGGAAGTATATGTTGAAAAGGAGCAGCCGCCACCGGACACCTGGAGAGAATCTGAAGAAAAAACTCTAGCAGGAAGGCCACCTCTCCCACCTCCATGGCTGACAGAAAATAGAAAAAGAAAATCCCAATCCGCTCCGACAGTCCCTCTCTCCCTGGCCGAAATGATGGCCTTAGCTCAGGCCCCGCCAAAAGAAAAGAAGGCCCGGATAGTTCATACCCTTCAAACTGGGCTAGGTGGAGAAATATTTGCAGTAGTGGCAACGCCTCCCCCAGACGCTGATGAAGCGACTGCGGATCCCAAAGATTATAATATTGCAGAGGTATCCTTGGGAAAAAGAGGAAAACAGGGCGAAGTAGACCTGCTAAAGGAGGCAGCAAGGGCAGTGGAGGCCCGATATGAAAAAGAGGCCCAGAGGCTCAAGGAAGAAAAGGAGAAGTATGCAAACCTTATGGGGTTGCTTGTTGAACTGGCCAGACCCATCAACACCGCCCCTCCACAGACCTTCGCAGCAGAGGAATTACCGCAGAGCAACATAGACTCCCTGCGAGTAATGAAAAAGAAGGCCCAAGCAATAGACGAATGGGTCGCTCTACAGATAGGAAACACCTCACATTTCCTGGTGTCTACTCTCCCAGATTTATATACGGCCCGACAGGTTATTCACCAGGCAGAAGCACTGATTGATCAATGGGAGAGTGATGCTGAGAATTACCAGGCGTGGAAGGTAGAACTCGAAGAGCTCCTCACCCTAGGGGAAGACATAATTTCTGAATCTGGAATTTTGGGTGAGGAATCATTTGATTTCGTAAGGGCTCAGTACTCCAGACTGGACCTCACATTGGAGGTAACCAAGCAACTGGTAGAGTCCTTAGAGGAAAAGGTAAATACAGTGAAGTATTCTTCCAATTTGTACAAGTCATTTGTAATAAAGGCTTCTAGGGTTGATCCCCTTAGTATAGACACTTATACCCCAGAGGAGTCAGTTTTGGGGAATTTTGATGAAATGATGGCATCTTAGTATCATTCCCTGGAGGGGATAGATGGGGCCCAAATGACAAAACTTATCGAAATGGTGCTTAAAGGCCATGATGCCGCAAGTATGGCAGATGAGTTCAGAAACAATGTTCCAGACTTGGGGGAACTAGTTGATGTGGCTAGGTATAGAAGGGCTAGCCTAAGAAAGATTGATGAGGATGGCATTTTCTGCCTCCTTCAGGCCTTCAACGATAATAAGCAGCCTTGAGCGTTCTCCGGGAACCGGGGAAACTTGAGCATTAAGTATTCTTTATTCTTTTGGGGACGTAAGTTCCCGGATCCCGGAGTTTCAGATCCAAAATTTTGTATTCTTTAAAGTGATCCGTGTCCCGGTCCCCGAGGCCGACCGGTCACTTTTAGAGGCGGTTAATGAAGACTATCAGAAGGTGGTTGGCCACATCAAGAGGCATTGGCTCGACAGTTGGTTTCTGATAGGGTGGTCTTCTCGAGGCGCCATTCAAGGGTACACCTGGCACATTAGAGACAGGGTGCCACATTTCCCATTTATGAGGCATGTAGCCTCGATCCTTGAAGGACCTACTTTCTTCTTTCACCTCTCCGGCTCTCTTCTTGAGAATGATTCTTCTGATGTATATTCTTATCTTATTCTTCTGACATGACAGACCTATTCCGTCTCCAGGTCTTTTGTAGGGTGGTGCAGGTAGTACCGGCCCCCGGATATTGTATTTTATTGAAATGTGTAAAATAGGGTTAGGGTTAGTGAAGAGTTGTAGAAATAGGCAAATTGACCCATTTCCAAGGGTCGGTGAAATTGATGATTTTGTTGTCCATAGCAATAGCAAAGTGATTTCTGGTTTTAGTTGCAGAGCTCAATGCTCCATTGTTCTGTTCTTGGTATTTAGATGCTCCCCTGGAGCCGCCATTGTATCACGCACCAGTGCATGTTGGACTAAATATTAATGAAGAAGGAAGGATTCTTGGCAATGATGTTGTTAGTGTCCCTGCTTCTGAGTTAATGGTATTTCATGTTTTAATATTATGTATGTCCTTTACTCTGATATGTTAAAGTAGATTAACGACCTCTTTATTTTCGCTACTGATAAAATGCTAACTAATGGTTGGGTATTTCTTCGGTATTTAGTATAGTCTTTTAGAGTATTATTGATGTTCTGGACATTTCAGCATGACTGTAGTTAGATAAACGTTTCTAACCCTGCAAGATCTTTTTCATTTTATTTGCTAAGTGTAGAATGCTCTGGGAAACCCTTACTGTACTGAATCTCCGGAGGAATGAGTTGAAGTAACCAGCTATCCCCCTTGAAAATAGTCACCTCTCCTAACCGAGCCCCACGCCGTCATGACTTGACACCCAGGTGCTTGAAGGCCCGGAGGATTCATTTCCCCCGGACAACCTTTGCAGGCGGAGTTGGCCAATTTCCCCGAAACCCGGTGACAACTTATGACTGTTGGCAGACCCGGTCAGCAAAACCCCCTCAACAGTTACATAGCTGAGAGATTGCATAAGTTTTAGAGCATTCAGAAGTAGAGAATTGTGTGAATTTCAGAGCAAATTACAACAAGGAGCTTGTGTTTGAAAACAAAATTATTTCAGTGGGATATTCAAAAATCAGTGAATATGAGCTTATCAACCATGAGTGGAGCTTCAACTAGTGGAGTAAGTAAAGAAGCATAGGATGACCAGAAAGGAAAGAGAAACTATTCTGAGGAATTTGTAGCTCTACTGCCTAGAACCAGTCAAGGAAAAAAGCTAAATGACAAACTCTTTACTGATGATTTGGAAAATTGTAGAGATCTTGGGACTGTAGCAGTGTCTGGTTATCATCTTTTTAAATATTTTTCTAGTAATCAGGATAAGCCAATTCCTATATCAAACCCATGCATATCAGGCTTAGCAATTTTGATAGTCCCTGACATCTTCGTAGACACAGACTTGTTAGTTGAGCTAGCAAAAAATTATGATTCCCTCTCCAAAACTATTAAGAAGAGTGATGTAACAACTTAGGTCACTTTAGATAAGACTTCTTTCATGAAATATTTTAACATATACCATACTTGTGCTACAGAGATTGATCTGACAAGGTTGTAGAGTAGATATACAAGGGAAGCTACCATTGTTTCCAAGCTAATCCACACCCATTTGCCTAAGTCAAATAGGAATTATATTATTGCCATACTAGGTTCTACTACACCTTATTTTTACAAGGATTTAAGCTTCTACATGAAGTACATTGCTTATGGACTGTGTAAGGTTTTGGGAGTAGATGAGGGCCCTGAGAGATTATTTATAGACCTTCTGATGATCATCTTTGATTTGAAAAATTTACATGTCAACAATGATTATAACTACATTCAGTATGTTATTCTCCCGATGCATAAATTTCTTATTAATATATGTACAAAGCCCAACCCTAAATCTAGGCAATATTCTCTGTTAATAAATTTAATCTTATACTTCAATGTCAACTGCATGGACAGACATAATTTGAAGCCTAGGGTATTTTTTTGTGGCCAACCAAACCCTGTACAACTATGGCTTAGGGTATGGAACCACACCTCCAATGAAAATGAGTTTTCTGTGTTTCAGAATCGGATTGCATATCTTATTTTGTGAATGCTTGGTAAATACGACAAGATTGCCCACCAAGCCACCTCATATTCTTCCATAATATGTACCTCCCAGGATAGCTGCACTAGAGTTCATCTAGCAATTAATGTGGTCTGATAAAGAGCACCTGGCTCGCCACAGGAAAGGTACATTTACACCTAGAAAATTCAAGATTTTTAATTTCATAATTGGGAAAAGGGCCATGGATTCAATAAACAAATGGTTGGGTCAATACAGAATGAGTGCAGCCATATATAGGTATATAGACCTAGAGGGTTTTATTAAAATTTCTAAGAAAATTTTGACTCCAAGCATAACTTCTATCAAAGAGCATGAGGAGTGTGTAGAGGAGGATTTAATCAGAAACATCCTAGAGGATGAGGAAGTGTCAAAAAGGGATGATCAATACTAGGATTGGATAATCTTGGAGAAACAAATAAAGAAGGGAATTCCCTTTGGGGGTTTCTTCCTATATGTACCCTACATATAGATACTCATAAAAATGATTGAGTCTTACAATACCTTGTACAATCAACTTGAGGAGTTGATTGAAGACAAAGAAAGAGGACCCGAGAAGCACTCTTCTTCAGAGAATGAAGAAGATAGTGAATGAGGATATTTAGTTCATAGCCCTCCTCCTATTGATCAGCCACCCTCAAGAGAGAAAAGTATAGAGGTAGACCTTACAAAGTTACCTGACACTGAGGTGACTGAAGAGCTCCCTAAAAAGAAAAAGAAAGTGGAATCAGGGGATCCCTCTCATACGAAGACATAGGAGAAGAAAAATGATAAGGTGAGTGATTTAATTACTGGAAATAGAGTGTATGATCATGAGCTGAGAAAATCCACTAGAGTAGGAAAGAAAGTAAAAGGAGATGTACAAGAAGATGTTGAAATACCCCTCCTACTATGCCAAGATGAAAGGGAGCTGCATAAAGAACATATCTTAAGTGATGATAATTTCATTAAAACTAAAGAGCTTAAGGAATTATTAATTTGGATAAAGCAGAAACAAATTGGATCAAAATTATAATTAACAGAAGGCGATTCAATGCCAAATTAAGTAGTACAAGCCTTGAAGGATTATGACCCAGAATTAGAGACTATGACACCAAAGGAAGCCTGAAAATTGGTTAAGTCTAGTGGGATGCTGCTTGGGGAAGGATGGGATCTAACCTCTACCTTCATAATTGATCAGATTAGAAGGTAGCCTGATGCAAACTTGTCTTTTGAGACACAAATTGGAGACATGATCAAGGGACGTGGATATGACCATGATCCCAAACTTTGGAAATGTGGTTTCTTGCACCTAAGACACAAAAGCCTTCCCTAATAAGTGTGCAAGAAAAGATGGATGGGGATAAGATCATTTGGTCTATCCACAATACTGGTGACTTGGAGATATATCAAACTCTCACCCATTTTTCTCACCTCAATGAGGCTAAAATAAAGTAGATGTCAAAGAGGTATCAAAATATTTTTGATGAATCAAGTGATATAGTAAAGGATAGGGAAGTATGGTTTATTAAGATCAAGG
>MU224045.1:2420606-2442247 GCA_018584345.1 Thuja plicata | reverse complement strand
TATATATAATTCATATGCTAAAAGTTTGAAAAATCAACCAGCGACAATGTAAAACTTGTCATATAGATTTATAAATTTGAATCAATATTTATTATTATTTTTATACAGTTTTGATATAATTTTTTTGAAATTTGTTTTATGCAGCATTTAAACAAAATATAAGATATTTAAAGCATTGTGATTCAAAGAATTATTAGTTTCCAATAGGACAAATTTTAAGTAATTATATTGTTAATTTATTTAAAAATATTAATTTATAATAGTAAATTTGTTCTAATTTTTTATTTTTAGAAGTTATTGTATAATATTTTTATTGTGTTATTAATTTTTTTCTATTATTTTATTGTGTATTAGTCATATCAATTAATATAATTACTTAATTAAATCTTAATAGATTGTTTATAATATTTTTTTTATACTTTTTCAAAATTAATAGTTTAAGTAATTATTTTGCAATATATACATGACAAAAATATCTTGTTATTTCAAGTGTTAATACATTTTAAATAGTATTTACAATTTTTATTTTTATTTTAAATTAGATAGTTGGAGTTCTTTTAAGGCCCTTCTTGATAGATAAACAAGTGTACAATTACAATTGTATCATGAATTTAATTTATTTAAGAATTAACATATTTACTTTCAAAGTTGTAGCAATCTTTTATTTGTTACTATTGAATTTATCTTCAAATTAATGTTAATAGTATTTGTAATACGCTATATATATGTCCCTGATCACAATCGCTAGCAAAGTTTGAATCTAGGTAGGAACAACAATAAAAACAAACTAAAGTTATTTTCCCATGAAAACACAACTGATTTCCTCCCCTTTTCCACAACTTGGGATTCATTTTCAAATGTCTTTTACTGGATTTTTCTTTAGCATGCGAGAAAACCCGTGCACATGGTTGGGTTTTTATTGGATTTTTTCTTCAGCGTGCGAGAAAAATCATTTATTTGACTAGTTTAAGACAAAACTAAGCTGTGCATATCCTTCGGTCGTCAATTGACAAGCGTAGCCCAGGTGTTGTGAAGATAAGTCTGTTGTTGAAGATGAGTTACACATCAATTCTGTCTATTTTTGCATTTATTATGACAGCCTTTTCCAGCGTAGCCCAAACGTTGTGAAGATAAGTCTATTGTTGAAGATGAGTTACACATCAATTCTATCTATTTTTGCATTTATTATGACAGCCTTTGCCAGCGTAGCCCAGACGTTGTGAAGATAAGTCTATTGTTGAAGATGAGTTACACATCAATTCTGTCTATTTTTGCATTTATTATGACAGCCTTTGCCAGCGTAGCCCAGACGTTGTGAAGATAAGTCTATTGTTGAAGATGAGTTACACATCAATTCTGTCTATTTTTGCATTTATTATTACAGCCTTTTCCAGCGTAGCCCAGACTTTGTGAAGATAATTTTGTTGTTGAAGATGAGTTACACATCAATTCTCTCTATTTTTTTACATTTATTGTGACAGCCTTTGCCAGCGTAGCTCGGATGCTTGCCAAGAAAACACGCTAAGTCATTTGCTAACTTTCACGATGTTCGAATATTCTTCATTACCGAGAGTCATTTGCTCACTCTAATGGTGTCCTCATATTTTTCATTATGAAAAGTTTATTTACTTGGGATAAGATTAATTTTAGCTCACTAGCGTTGTCTACATACCTCTCAAATCAATTGGATGCATTGAGAAAAGTCTAGTGGAATCTTATTCAACTAAGCTAAAGAGTTTAGGAATTGCTTAAAGTTTTGATGTTTTGTTGTGGGTGTGTTATTCTTGGGTTTTATAGGTTGTTTCGTGGATGTTATTAAAATCTTTCTTGTATTCAATTGATTCCAAGATGGTATTCCTATAGAATTGGGAATGTTTATTCCACTCAAAATTATTAATCTCAACCTCAATAACTTTAGAGAATCAAGCAACAACATAAGGTATTGATGAGTATGAGATATTTTCTATAGCAAGTCAAATTGTGATATTGCTATTAGAATTCAACTACGTAGTTTTTAGTCAAATTCATTGACCCATGTTTCATGAGTAGTGGTTCATAATATCTCCTACTTATCAATTGATGAGCTTAAGGGGCTTTAAAATGAATGGTTCATAAGGCACACCACTTGCTAAAGGTTTTACAAATGAGGTTGCAAGCAAAGTGGGTTTAACCTTGGAGGTAATGTTGTAGTCAAGCGTGCTTGAGTTGGAGTATTACTAGGATGGGTGACCTCCTAGGAAGTATTGGTGCTTCACCTTTGCGAGAAACACCTAGGTGTAATGAGTGTTAAGTGTTCTATTCATTCTCACGAGAGATGGCTTCCTCTGAACCACTACTCATGAAACATGGATCGATGAGTTTGACACAAAATCTACATATTTAAATCATGATAGCAATATCACAGTTGACACAAGGTATCTTTATTAGCATACTATCAAGTGGTATTAGCAAGCTCACAATGATACCATACTTAATATGTATCTACCATTTTAATAGAATTATTTCATCTCTATCCATTCTCTTTCTGCATCTTTAGAAGATTTTATCTACCAAATATGCTAGCATTGATATATTTGTTACTAATATACACACAAAAAATGTAGCCACATTCACAAATTCCATCTAAAAATATAAGAAACCCTTCACAATTTTTGAAAAACTCCCTCGTTTAAATTTTTCTCACATAAAAAAGCAAAACAACAATGCATCTTATATTTTACAAAAACACGTTTCTACATTATCTATTACTTAAACCATTTATAAAAGTTAATCATATAAATTTAATTGGACTTTTTTTAATATAATGATTCATGCATATTGCTTTTGAGAATATAAACATGGTAAATTAGGATAACTAATTTCCTTGAAAAATAAAAGCCAAACAAGAGGGAATGTCAAGTTGTACAAATGGTTAACTAATCAAGAACCAAAGAAATACAATCCACACAATAGTCATTTATAAATTAAAATAAATCTACCAATCTAGTATGTCCCATGCCATTCCAAGCAACTTTGTCTATTCTAGACATTATCAATATTGTCCTTGTTGAATAATGTCTAGAACAATTAGGTAGATATTCAATAAATAATTTGACTATAACCTACGTACTTCATTTTAAAACCTATCTATTTGATTCTAAATACATAAAATAACAACTTTATGAAATTTTTAACAATGACAACTTTTAATCACAACTCATATTTAAAAAAAACTTAAATACTAATTTAAACATCAAATACATTTTTTTTCATAACATTTAAATTTCTTATAGAACATTAGCCACACATAAACAAATTCCCTACATATTATTTATACAACAAATATTAACTAAAAAACCACAAGTACAAACAATAAAGAACAAAAACTAAAACCCTTAAATAATAAGTCAATCCACATTATATTGTCATTTACACATTGAAATAAAGAAGATTTCTCTACATATCTACAATAAAAAAAATTGCACTAGATACCCAATTGATCTCACATTACAAGAGACCGTGTATACAACCTACACTTTAAATCTTATAATCTACAAATTAACTTAAGTAAAAACCTTTACAAATGGTCAAAACCAATGGACAATTGGTTTTATTACCCATAAAGAGATAACCTCAATGAATTACGCCTCTAGCAATTTGTTATATCCTCCCAATCAAACATCAGGGAAAAAGACCCTAAGACCAGATACTCGCACTAGGCAACTACAAACCAATGGTTAATGACCCAAGATAAAGAAATGGAACGATGTATTGTTTTCATTCAGACTTGATATAGGGCATCCTAGAGACCAAATTTCATTATCAATCATATGATAACTTTACAGTATTAATGCTTCTACTGGTCACCATAAATGTAGGTGAATTAGCTTTCATAAAAAAATGCACTTTAAACATAGTTTTCAGTGGTTCGACTCTCATGTTAGAATAGTATATTTATATTTTCCTTGGTTCTTCCTTAAATTTTTCTATGGCTTCATAAGTTGTATTGATTTCACATGCTAGTTTGTATTCAACATACTTTTTATAATATACTATGAAACCTAGTCAAGACATATATTAGAATGGTCAGATTTGTGATTTCTAGGACCATTTTATATGTGAGAGCCAATAAAAGTGGGTTGATTTACATGTATTAAAGATCAGTGAAATGAGAGAAAATAACTATTAAGAAGCATAATTAACTACATTATTTATAGAAGATAGACATTGACTATCATGGATATAATTTTGATTTATTAACTTTAGACAAGACAAATCACATGAATGATCAATAAGTATATATTGATCATTGTTGACTAACAAAGCAGTAATTTTATTTGGGTTAAAGACTACAAATGATGGATGTTCACTAGTAACTACAAATGATGGATGTTCACTAGTAACTAGCCATTTGTTTTCTACTAAAAATCATGTTCACTGCCAAAGACCTATATCTTCCTTTCCTTGGATGATATCTAGCATAACTGTGTAGTTAGCCTTGTCAAGAAAAATCTTGTTCCATGTGCTAAAAGTGATTAGAAAATGTTGTTTATTAGTTCAAATTTATATCAGAAAAATTAAATAATTAATATAAAGTATGAATTCTACTTTTGAAAATAAGTGCTCCATATGCAATTGTAGCACCAATGTCATGTCCCTATGAATGACAAGAAACAAAAATGTATTAGAACCTTTAAAATAAAAAACATGCATTTGTACAATGTTTTAGGACACAATCTTATATAGAAACAAATATTTTCTTGAGGTTGAGCTACAAATTGAAAAAGAAATAAGCTTCTCGGTAATGCTTCCAGATCAATGGAATGATCTATTTTCTCAAGTTATAATATAGCAGGAAATCTAACAATTTCACAAAGTACTTTGACCTTTTATCTTTCGAATTTCAAATTTTCTTGTGGATTGTTGGGATTCAACACAATGAACCATTAGACCATAAGTTTTTTCATCATCCATTGGTGTAATATACACAATAATAATAATAATAATAATAATAATAATAATAATAATAATAATAATAATAATAAATAAATAAATAAAAATAATTTAATATTTATTTTTTGGCACTTGCCCTAAAATTGAAATGTATTGTTTTCAAATTCTTTTTCTCTTGTAGTAGGTTAAAAATTTGTTATTTCATGTATATATGCCTTTGCACTATGTTTTAAAAAAATCATATATTTTGTTATGACAATTTCCCTAAATACTCTCTCTCCTTTTTTTTTTTAAATTGCAATGGGACATTCAAATGCACTTTAAAAGAGGTAAAAATGTTGTTTATTTTTTTACCACTTGTGTTTCCATAAGATTATGTACTCTATTAAGAAACAGATTGAAATGTAGTACTTGTCTATTGCTTGATCATCTATGTAATTACCAAAATGCTTGACTGTGTCTTTCCATTTTTAGAGGCTCTGGAGAATCTTTAAATAATAATAATCTTCTACCTGAACTATGACATGTATGGCCCACCTTCTGTAAATTTGCAACAAAATCCTTCAATAGAAAATTAGACATTTCTTGTACCTTATGAATTTTGGCCTGCAAAATAGCCTACCTTAACAAGTCATCAACAACATTGTCAAGCCACCACATTCAACATATTTTTTAGTGTGCCACCTAAACTCTTCTACACCTGATAAATAAATTTCACTTAATTTATCCTCCATAATCTCTAGAATATACTTGGCCAATATGATTTCTGCCACAAGGAGATCTCATACCTCATCCTAGTTGGCAACAATGAGGTAATTAGTGATTGCACGAGCCTTAGTTGTGTCAGTATTGCATTAACAGAAACCTATAATAACTTTCACAAACCCTTCACCATGAATTTGACAAAGTGCCCTATCTGAATCTTTAGATTAGAATTTTGATTGTCACAAACAACTTTGCGTTTATAATTAACTTAGCCTTACCGTCCTCAACCTTTGCACTCACTTCATATATGTACTTAAATCATCATTCCAATAGTTTTTGAAGCTATAGAAGCTACCACAACTCATGTCTTGAAGTATAATCCAGCTAACAAAAACTCTATTCAAGTGGGCAAGGTTCTACCACAAACTTACTCAATGATTATTAAATGTGTAGAATTATGCCAATAGATTGAAAATAGCTCTTCAAACATATTTTCCCCTGCCTTTAAGAACACAATTCTCCGTGTAGACAAAATGTTGCATATTTTACACCATGAAATAAAGATTTTGATATATATAAGATTAGACTTGTGATTGACACAAATAACTTTACCTTTATAATTAACTTGGCCTTACTGGCTTCAATTTTTGCACTCACTTAAAATCTACATCTGTCATCATTCCAATAGTTGTTGAAGCTCTAGCAACTATTGCAACCCCTACTTCGAACTACCCTCAACCTAGCAAAGCCTCCATACAAGTGGGAACGGTTCTAGCACAAACATCCTCAAAGATGATTAAACATGTAAAATTATGCCAATAGATTGAAAATATTGTTGGAGATTTTCCAGCAAGCTAGTGTTGACTATATGTTTGTCATTTATGACAACATATGGTAAGCAGCGTGCATTGAAGTCTTATGTATGGAGCCTTGTTCATATTTTGCCTAGACATGTTATCAGCATGATACCATAAGCATAGAGGTTGATTCTGAGTACATATAGTTGTGTAGTTGTTTGTATCAGTAGTGTTCCTGATAGTGTTATAGACAGAGTTTTGTATGTGATTAGCAATATGGTTATAATGGAGACTTGTGCATTTATATTTGTGTTGTAAACATGTTTGTGAAGCTATGTTCATGGATGCAGAGTTAGTTGTGCAGTACAAGTTGAGTTATGATGTTTCTATTTGACAGTCACAGTTTCTTGAATTTATCTGATGAAGCTGACATTGTTTATATTGTTTTGGTAGTTGCGATTATCATTTTGATATGTGTATTTGGTTACGTGTTTAGTGATGAGTTAAGAATGTTTGGTTAAGAGTGCATAACGTATTTCCGCATGAGGAGAAAGTTATAGTTCATTTGGTGGAGCCGACAATGGGAAACAATGTGTCTACTCATATTGATATGCACGGTCCTATTTGTGTTGTGCGTTTGTTTTAGCCATTGGAGATGTTATAGAAGAGTTATATTGTTTCTCTAATGATTTCAAGGAAGTTCTAATAGAACAATGTCCATTGAATTTAGGTTTAGGATTAGACTTACCATGTTTGCTTCTGCATATGTTGGTTGTATGTCCTAGCTTTCCACAGTGGTGACATGTGGGCTTTTTGTTCTTTGGTTTAGTAGTCTTCTATTCTCCATTCTTTGCTGATTCTCCTTCTTTAGTAGATGATGGATGTTCATTTAGTCCAAGTCCAGATATATCACCAGATCTTCTAGGTGATCTCAAAAGCTCTTCAAAACACTTTGCAGCTTCATTAGGTTTGTTCATCCTTTCATTGATTTCTTTCTCAGTTCTCAATTCCTGTTTCAGTTGATCATTTTCAGACCTTAGTTGATTGACTTCCATATCTTTCCTACCCAATTCCTGATTTGCCAGCAGCAGTTGATTTACCATATCTAGTTGATTATCAGTTAACCTTTGCATGTCACTTGTTCTTTCATCTAGTCTTATTGCAATTTGTCTTTTGTCTTCTTCAGCCATTGCCTTATCATCTTCAGCTTTCTTTTTCTGCTCCATTAATTCACAAATTCTGACAAATTGAATTTCCTGTTCTCATTTTAAGGTTCTGATGTCATCATTTAGTATGGTATTTTTCTCCAGTAGTTCTTTTATAGCTTTATCACTTTTTGTAGAGTTATCATTGTCAAATAGTCCAGCAATGTCTTCTTCTTTGTATTGTGGCTCATTTTTTTGAATTGCAATCTCTCTTCTCTTGCTCAGGGATTTCTTCAATTCTCCTCTGGCTGCTTCCAGTTGTTTCAATGCTAGTTGTACTTCAATCTTTTGATTCTCTATGATCTTCCCCAATTTATAAGCTTCCATCTTAAGATATTTTTCCTCAAGTGGTTAGACTTTCTTAAGAGAAACCTTGTAGCTCTGATACCAATTGTTGGAAATATAAGTGGGAAAGTAATACTAAGAGGGGGTGGGGGTGAATCAGATATTACCTATTTTAACTTTTTCATGCTAATAGAACTTTATGCATGAAAAAAACAAAACTTTAGCATTCTAAGAAACTAAACATGGTAAGCAGCATACATAACATTACTCATAACACCAAGATTTTGGTAACCCAAAAACCCTTGAAAGGTAAAACTGGGGTGGGGATGACACCCACAAATCTTCACTAATGCAGTAATAAGTTTTGCCTGTTAAGGCTTACAAAATGTGATCAATTCATGATCTACCCTGTGAAAGGTCTGCTCTGTTAAAAGCTAAAAGACTTATACAGTCTACCTTGCTAAAGGATTTATAAACTTACAACAAAGTAAGCACTCGGTAAAGAGATTTACATAAAGTCTATTAAGACTACTCAGTTAAGAGATTTACCTTGATACACTGGTTAGAATGTCTCAGTATTTGATCCTTTGGTATGCACTAATATGCTAATTATAGATCTTCTCTTTTCTGTATGTTTGTAATCTCTTCTATCTGATCTATCTTGATTCTGTCCTTTCACTGCTTTGCTCGGTCACAGAACACTGTTTGAATACCTGACTATTCTTAATATACCTTTCTATTCATTCTCATACTCATAGCATTCATTCAATCTCAATATCTACTTTTTCTCTCTTTGATTCACACACTTCTCTTGTTTTAAATCTTGCCCTTATATAACAACCAAAACATCTTAACAATTCAAGATCTACGGTTCAGATTTATTTCTATTGCCGCTTAAGCTATACAATTTTCTAATTGTCTCTTGGCATTACATAGGGATCAATGATTATAAAATAGATGCATAATTATCTCCGTAATTACCTCAACGAACAAAATACAAAACACTATTATCACCAAAAATGGTTTACCTCGATCATTGTGCCATTCCAAACATATATGTCATTCCGGGCTAACTCAGAAAATGTTAATTCTGGCACTCGCCATTCACTGTACTCGGCATCAGTTGATCTTTCTTGTCACTCGATAATCATTGTATATATGTAACTCGGTAACAACTATACTTGGCATAATACAAACATATAGTGACCATGACTTTACTCGGTAGTACTACTGCTCGGTAAGTGTACAATACATAACTCGACCTTTACAAGATGACTCGGTCGCAGTGATGACCGACCATCATAGCCTAGATATATGACTAAGTATGAAAACACTAATGATCAACAAAACTATAGAGATCTACAGTGTCCAAGCTTGTTACAAGAGTGACAAATGACTGGAGGTCTTATATTCCTTGGTGCATTGACATGAGTCACCATTTTACATTGTCTGCCTGAGTGACCATTATAGTTACATATCTGACATGTAACATTTTGATAATTTCTTATATTTGTCTGATTTTGATTTATTTGATTATGCCGAATCCTATTCTTTTTATTAGTCTTGCAATTCATAGCTTTATGACCAAATTTATTGCATGAGTAACAGTAACCATTAAAAGGTCTTACCTCTGTACAGTTCCTTGCAATGTGTCCATGCTTGTTACATGCAAAACAAATGCAGTCTACAAGCTTGTGCTCATTCTTAGGTGATTCACCATTATCTTTGGTTTGATCTTCAGTCTTCTCAGTATCAGTAGAGTCTTTTTGTGTATCCTTTCTTGCTCACATGTTGTCAATATGATTTTGTGCTTCATTGTATCCAATACAACTAGTGTCTCCTTTGGCTCTTCTTGCATACAACTAAGATTCTATCAAATCAGAACTGGTATGCAATTTTCCAATATGATTCTTTGCCTCCTTTAATTTAGATTCCAATCTTTCTTTTCTATTTCTTAGCTCCAAGATTTCCATGTTTGCTTGCCTTAGTTCTTCATTGAGTTGAAGGTTCTCTTTGACTTGTTCATTATAGACATCCTGATTGTTAATAAGTTTATCATCAAATTCTTCAAGCTGATCTAATAAGGATGCATTTTCTTCTTTCAGTTTCTTTACCATTATCCCCATTTCATTGGTGGAACATTCTTTCAGATCCCTTCTTAGATTTTTGATAACTATTTGAGCATCACTGACATTTTTTTTTAGTTCTTCAATTTCTCTTTCAGATTTTTCCAGGTCTTCAAGAGCGGCTTCAAGATTTTTCTTTAGATGTTTCATTTATGCTTTGTCCGTGATATCCTCAAGTGATTAAACTTCTTTACTTAGGACCAGAGCTCTGATACCAATTGTTAGGAATGGGAACACTGAGAGGGGGGCGTGAATTAGTGTTCACTGTATTTTATCTTTTTGCTTTAATCTTTAAACTAAACTTGAATGCTTAAGAACTAAAATAAACATGAAACATAAACATGAAACATGAAATCAACACATGACACCAATATGATTATGGGGAAACCCAAATAGGTAAAAACCCCAATGGGAATTGACACCCACTAATATTTTGTACTAGTGTTTTATGATCCTTGTTAGAAGATCCTTAACCTCGTTTGGAGTTTCTTTACAATGCTTTAAGTATAGTAGACCTTGTCAAGGGTCAGACCCTGTTAGGAGTCTTTTACAATAGTCCCTATTAGGGGAGTGGAGGCACTATCCTAGAGCTCACTGCTCAAGTGGTGAAGGCTACAACCTTCTGATCTCAGATACACACTATATCTGTTGGATGAACTGTCACTATGACACTGCTTGTCAGATCAGTTCCTTTGATGTGTTGATGCTTGACCTCTTGCAAAGCTCTAATACATCTTATAATATCTTTCCACACTTTTTCTCTACTTACCACAACTCTATCTCAACTTCTATACTAATTACAATGGGCGCATCTTATATTTATGCGCACATACAGAATAAACAATTAGGTCGGCCCTTAAACCTATTACATACAATGCTTCCAATTGAATTGGCTCAAGCATGTTTACAAATAAACAAATATACATGTCGATAACCTAATTACAATAGGCGCATAGCCTTTACATCATTAAAATATAATCACAAAACAAAATGCTAATAGTCGTCTGCATACTCTGTTCTTCACTAGCACACACTGGCTGTGCAACTTCAACTGCCTGTATCTTCCTCATATTTGCATATCTGATCATGTGCTCATAGAATAAGCATGAATAATAGTATACATCATCATCATGACTCCTATTTAATCTTTTTACTTGTGCATCCATTATAGCTGTTAGATTTCCCAATTGTGCTGGGATGGGACCAATCAAATCATTATGTGAAATATCTAGCACATGCAATTTTGAAAGATTGCTCAATTGATGTGGAATGTACCCTTGGAGTTTATTTGACCTCAAAATAAGTATCATCAATTCAAACAATTTTGATAGCCAAAGGGGTATATTTCCCACTAATAAATTGTCACCCACATCTAAAATCTGCAAGCTNGAGCAATTTTGAAGGCTTGACAGTAAATTTCCTTTGAGCATATTTTCACTGAGTTGTAATGTCAGAAGATAGCTTAGCATTCCCATCTGAGCTGGAATCTTCCCTATCAAATTATTCTTTTCCAAGTTCAATCTTGTTAAAGAGGAACAATTACTCAATCTGGATGGTATTTTTTCAGATAATCTATTCTTTGAGAGGTCTAACACTTGTAGTCTTTGTAGAAGACCAATGCTAGAAGGAATGCCACCACTTAAATCATTTTCTGAAAATGACAAGAATCCAATGTTGTATAAAAGCCTACCAATCTGCACAGGGATGACACCTATAAATCTATTTTGTGATAGATCCAATAGTTGAAAATATTTGGAAGCTATTGAAGGAGCTAGAAGGAAACCATTCAATTGATTCTTGTGTAGGTCTAAAGAGGAAAATGAACCCTTGTACAAGGTGAAGGGTAACTGACCTTGCAAATAATTGTATGATAAATTCAAGAATCCTAGATTAGGTAAATCTCCTAGCCACGATGGAATGTTTCCCCATAGATTGTTTTGAGAGAGATCTAAATAAGATAATGCATATCGTGTCGAAAGGAATGGAGGTAAAATACCTTCAATATTACAGAAAGCCAATCCCAAAGCTGAAAGAGATAATGGAGACATCCAATTGGGGTCAATTTGGATAGTCAATTTATTATAAGAAAGCTAAACTTCAAGGTTTTTACTAGTACTTATGAAAGCATCAAGAGAAAAATTACCCTGCAGGTTTTTACTAGTACTTATGAAAGCATCAAGCGTCCACATGAGGGAGAAGAGCAATACAAGCGGGAATGGTACCATTTAGTTGATTTTCATCGAGCTGAAGCTCTCTCAAGGATGAAATGTTACACAATGAGGAAGGTACTTCACCACTGAGTTTATTGTCGTACATGTCTAGATTAGTCAAAGATGAAAGTTGACCAATTGAGATGAGTCAAATATGAAAGTTGACCAATTGAGGGTGTAATCTCTCCACTGAATGAGTTTCCACTAAGATCAAGCCATTGGAGACCAGAGATGTTTCCAAGGGAAGAAGGAATAATACCCTCCCTCATTCCATTACTCATATTGGTATCTGCCAAATCTAATGTGGTCAATTGTGGCCATTTGTTACATGATATTTGACCTATGTCTCCACTCAATAATTGGTTTCCAAACAAGCTAAGTTCTTGCAAATGAGACATATTTCCCAACCATGAAGGTATTATAGAATTAAGGTTGGTTTTAGCTAAAATAAGATGGGAAAGGGAGGTGAGGTTTTGGACAGCATTGGGGATGTGACCAGATAATTGACAATGGAAAAGGTTTAAGTAATGGAGATGGTGGAGATGAGAAAGGGACGCTTCCAAATTTTGACGTGTCATGTTCAACACTACACCTGCAAGAGACAAATATTTTAACTCTTGCAACTTCTCTATCCACCTTAGACTAGAGCTGTATAATTCAGTCTCTATCTTTTCAAATAGTCCATTCTCTTCAGAGTACTTATCAATTTGGGTATTAGAAACATCTAAAAATTGAAAACGAGAGAGATTACCAAGCTCCAATGGAATTTTACCCTGGAAATCAGTCATGGCCAAGTTGAGGTAAGTCAAGGTCTATAGGGAGCCAAAATCCACATAAATTTCACCTTCAAAAAGGTTCCAAGAGAGATCGAGATGCCTTAAATTTTGAAGACCAAATAATTCTGAAAATATTAAACAATTCAATATTAAAAACTAAAGGAAATAAAATGAAAAAGAAAAATAATTATTAATGATTGTTTTCTGATATAAATAAAATATAAAATTATTAAAATATAAATAAAATATAAAATATAAAAATATAAATATAAACTTTGTGAATCGAAAATGGCTCTAGCTAGAAAAATACCTCTTGGCAGATGGCCGATGAAGATATTCTCGCAAAACTGGAACAAGAGTTTTGTGAATAACAGTATCGTTGAAGTACTTATAAATATGATTTTTGGAGAAGCGGAGTTGGATGACGTGGGAGGAGTGGTGGCTGCATTGAACACCAGACCACTCACAGCAATTAAACCCCCTCCACGACTCATATTTCTTGGCTACATCTGAATCCATGTAATCATTATACTCTTTCTTGAAAGCAAGGAGCGCATCTCTCTCATGTGGGAAGCATGAAGGATAGCAGGTTGTACACACAGAACAGCATGCCACCACAATAAACAAGCATAACAAAACAGATAATCTCTCCATTTACAGAAATACTGATAATCTCTGCAGCAAAATTTGATCGAAAAATAATCAAATAGGATTTAAATAAGTGCCAAACATTATATTGAAAAAAGAAAATAATAGAGAAGAAATAAATGAAGAAAGAATGGAGGTTACCTCAAGAACAGAACAACATGTCACCACAATAAACAAGCATAACACAACAGATAATCTCTCCATTTTCAGAAATACTGATAATCTCTGTAGCAAAATTTGATCGAAAAATAATCAGATAGGATTTAAATAAGTGCCAGACATTATATTGAAAAAAGAAAATAATAGAGATGAAATAAATGAAGAAA
Source organism: Thuja plicata (assembly GCA_018584345.1). Classification (NCBI taxonomy): domain Eukaryota; kingdom Viridiplantae; phylum Streptophyta; class Pinopsida; order Cupressales; family Cupressaceae; genus Thuja; species Thuja plicata. The sequence goes on along the minus strand of MU224045.1, from coordinate 2,428,237 downwards.
GAATAGAGATTACCTCGAGAACAGAAGGCAGGAGTGAGAATGGGGGAATGGTATTTATCGCCAAAGAAATGGCATGAGAGAGAGAGTTACCTTGCATATAGAAGAAGAAATGACATGAGAGAGAGAGTTACCTTGCGTATAGAAGAAGAAATGTATTTCCAAGTGACTCCTGACTTTGGCAAAGAGAAGATTGACTTGACTAGTAATGAGAGTAAGACATAGAAAATGTATTTCCAAGTGACTCCTGACTTTGGCCACCATGATTTTTCTTTCCACGCTCGTGATTTAATGTGACTTTGAATGAGTCGTTCCTTACTTTCTACAGATTAACTGTACAATCTGCCCTTTCTCAGTTCCGTTGATATCATCATTGAGGGGAAGGGTAGGAAACCGTAGCTATCATAGTTAATTTTGAGTATTTTAAATTTTTAAATGATATATTGAATTTTGATATTTTTTTGATATGTGATTAAGTATAGTTACTGTTTTGGTTTCTAAATAGTTATGACAAATACTATAGCATTCATTATACATGTAAAGGTCAAAAATGATTATTTTGAGTTTTTGTGTCATACATATTTTTTATGGTTGTGTTAATCTTAACTTTAACCTTCAAATTTTTTGGACAATTAGTCCAATACTTATACAAAAATGTCTCAAAAAATGTTGTAATTATTAACTTTTTTTCCAACTATTTTTAGGGATATTTGACCCACAAGATGATTTCTTGATGAATTTTTAATTAACAAAATCCAATAGACAATAATTGAAACATGGGATGGCTGGAGCGAGGAGTGCTAGGGCATGAAGCGGGTTTGCAGATCAGGAAGGGAGCGGCGCAGATCAAAGGTGGCATCCGTACCCAAAGCGTAAGGCCCTACAACCATAGAGTCAGAAATTTAAGCAGTTCTGTTTAGACGTAAGCCATGGCAGAGGTCAAAAGGGTTTTATGTCAGAAGGAGGGCCAATGTCAGGGTTTAGTCATCTGAACAAGAGAAATGAGTTAGGCAACTCTGCTCATCTGCAGGCTTCAGATTCGTCAACCTGGGAGGAATTTGCGAAGATCTTTCGTGGCATTCCGATTGTTCAGCTGGCCAAACATCGCTCCACCAACCAGTCAACCAAAGTCTTTCAGCGATGCCCTTTTTTGGAAAAGAATGTAACCAATAATATGCACGGTAAGGCTGGTTTCTCCATTTTTAGTGGGAAAGCAATAGTTCAGCCAGCCAAGCCTTTTTTCATTAATCCAAGATTTCAAATGAAGTCTCAGAAATCACGGTAGCATCACAGTATGGGAGCTCAAAATACATTTCAAGGTTCGTCGAGGTTTGAGTTTGGGGAGTCTTCTGATCAGGGAAGACTTAGGCCATCGATTTTACTAGATCAGAATTATCCAGCTACAACCTCTTTTTAGATGAATCCGGTCCATCGTAGGGACATTAATACTTTGCCAAGGTTAAATTAGTGAAATAGATTCCGCTAGCGAAGAATAATCAAACCCTCTAAAAAATAACCGATTTTCGATATATGTGAAGGGACACCGCCAGGGTCACCAGCCCAGATCAGGTATCCTGATTTTCAGGGAAGTCACAAAGAGCTCATAGTGAAAGATCCACAAGCTAATGCGCCCTTCAATCCAAAATGTTTGTTAAAAATTTGGAAACCAGTCCAACAACAGAAATCCTTGGGTCAACAATGCCCATAGGATCAGGTTGAGCCTCCAGTTCTAGACAAACAAACATCGGGCATGGTAGCAGGTGCCAAAGCGAATCAGGTCTCGATTGAGCTCACCTTGCCTCAACATCTTCTACAGAACCACATTGGATCGTTGCATGGAACAACGCTTATTGGTAAGTTTTCAACTCATTCACTTGCACTTTCAGATATTAAGGAATGGGCTTTAGAATGTTGGAAGGGCCTTTTAGATGTCATATTATTGGAGTCAGAACAAGGAGTCTTTGTTGCTCTTTTTGATTCAAAGAAATGCAGAGATGCCATCCACAGTTATAAAGGTTGGTTCTGCAAAGGTTCTGGGTTATTCACTAGGGTTTGGACTCCAAACTTTAAACTAGATAAGCAAGAATGTTGCTTCTTTCCCTACTAGATTTCATTCCCGTTGCTTCCACTAGAATACAGAGAGCCAGAAATCATTGAAATCATTGCCAACCAAATAGGCATTTTTGTAAGACACGACCTCATTCTTTTTGAATCCCCTCATCGGGATTCTAGAGTTTGTGTACTTCTTTGCCCTAAAAAGATGCCACCAAGGATGATCAAGATCCAATCGAAGTGGGGCGTATTGGAATAGCCTATCAATTTGGAGGATGTGAATACTTGTAAAAAATATCAAAAAAATTTAGGCCATTTTACTTCGCAATGTAAAAGGATTGCACAGTCAAAAATATTGGTGTGTGAGGACCACTGCTCAAACCCACTAGATTGCTCTGCCCAAGTGCCCACCTCGAATAATAAACTGAGTAATATTCAAACTTCCCATGGCCCCAGATCGCAATTGGCAATAGGTGACTTTCAACCCAAGACACCAATAGCATCTTCTGTCATTATTATAGACCAAAAGATGAAGTCAATGCTGCAAAGGTTTGATCAAGGGCTGCTCTTACAAATGGTCAATATGACCAATCTCGGTAGCAGTGGTAGCAGATTGCCTCATGCCACAAGTCAGATTAAGTCTAGACTACTCCCCCCAATGTTAGAGCCTCATATCATGGACTAATCTGAGCTGACACATCATAATGTGGATTTTTTTGTTAACCAGTTGATATTCCAAAACAATCCGATGTGTATACCCAACATGCAAGATTCACTCAGCAAGCAAGCAGTGTTAGATTTGAAAGGTCAGAAGTTATCAGATCAGATGATCACAAAATTGGCCACCAAATTGATTTTTGAAATAGCGGAAGAAGAACGAATATTTTCTGAATTAGGGGAAATCAATAAACAATCAACGTTGTCTCCACATGCCGAACAATTGGAGCTATCTACAATAATATCCTCACAGTCAGATCAGCAGGTAGAGCCAGAGGGTTCTCTTAATAAGTTTCAGTCTCAGAATGTACTCAATGATTTTAGAGTAGCAGAGGCCATAGATGGAGCAGATTCTGACAATCTGGATAAGGTAGTTACCGTTCAAATTAGAGACTAGATTCGGTCTAACAGCTTTACCAACCTAGAGCAGGATGCACACCAGGGGGATCGAGGCAATGTTGAAAACCTGCTAGCACCAAACATGCCTCACGACGATTTGGAAAATCCAGAATCGCACAAGAGAGAAGAACTTATCTCAGAAAAGGACGTTACAAATTCTTCTCAGGTGTCACCACAAATAGGATTTGATCACACAACTATTCTCTCAATTCAGCAAACACCTTCACATAGCACCTAGGATAATCCCACTCTGAAGAAAAGAGGTAGGAAAAACTAAAGCAGAAATTGCAGCTGGTATCCAATTAACCTTGGATGGTTCATTCACACCCTCAAAAAGAATGATGAGGAGAACTAAGTGTTATCCTTGTCATCCATGAAGATTATATCATGGAATGTCAGAGGCTTAAATGCCTCTGACAAAAGATATAAAATCAAGCAAGAGCTAGATTCTTTGAAAACAAACATCATTCTATTGCAAGAAACAAAAATGTCGCAAGGTAATTTTGATAAAACAATTGGGAAATGGACAAGTTGGAAATCAGTTTATAGACCGGGGATTGGTGCATCAGAAGGGTTGGCTATCCTCTGGTACCCAAAATCAGTCCAATGCCAGCTTATAAAATTGGAAGATAACTGGCAAGCAATATTGTTGAGTTGGCATGGAGAAAATATCTTGTTAATCAATGTATACGGGCCTACAACTACATTAGACAAGCAAAGGGTATGGTTGGAGCTCACTCATTTCATCCAATCACAACATGAGTAGCACTTAATAGTTGGGGAAGAGTTTAATGCTATCCTAAGGATTTCAGAAAAGAGTGGAGGCATCAGTCTGCCGCTGAAAACCATCCAAGATTTTGCAAATCCTGTAGAAGATAACAACCTCATGGACATAGAGCCTAGCAATGGGTCTTTTACTTGGACCAATAAGAGAATAAATTTTTCTCAAATAGCTGTCAGACTTGAACATTTTCTGATTTCTCAAAATTGGAAGCTATCAAAGTTCACTCTACAGTCAGATATCTTGCCAAAACTAGGGTCAAATCACTTTCCTATCAGCCTCCAAATCAACCCCAACCTGGCATGGCAATCAGCTCAGCGTAAGCCATCTTTTAAGTTTGAAAGTATGTGGTTGGGACACCCATCTTTTTTACCTGCAATCAGACATTGGTGGTCCACTGCCCCTCCACTATTGGAAGAAAAATGTTTCAATTTGCAGCCAAACTGAAATTTATAAAAGGTAAACTCAAAAAATGGAATGAAGAGACATTTAAAAACATTTTCAAAGAGAAAGAGGATGTCAAACATCAACTAGAAAAAGTGCTGGAAGTGATCACCACTCAAGGTATAGATAATGAATCTTTTTCCAAGCAGAAAAAGTTCTCATATGAATGGGAAGAATTGTGTAACAGGGAAGAAGTATATTGGAGACAAAAATCTCAGGAACTTTGGTTGAAGGAGGGGGATAAGAATACTAAGTACTTTCATGCTTTAGCCAAGCAAAAAATGGCTGCCCATCGGATCTTCTCTATCAATACTGCAAACACAGGTATTACTCTTACGGATTCCCAAAACATTCAGGAGGAAGGAGTAAACTTCCTTAAAAATTTGCTAACCCCTCCAATTCTTCCTGTCCCAGCAGACTCACGTGTGGACGAGCTTCTTGAGGCTATCCCAAGGATTGTTTCAGATTCAGACAACCTGAAACTAATGGCGCCATTCACAATTCAGGAACTCAAAAAGGTAGACTTCTCAATTCCGCCAGACAAGGCGTTGGGACCAGATGGTTTTACTGCTCTATTCTATCAAGCTTGCTGGGGTTTGGTAGGTTGGGAGCTTCTTGGTGTTACTGAAGAATCCAGATCCAATAAGTCCATGTTGAAATATTTCAACATGACCAACATTGCTATCATTCCCAAAATCAAAACACTAAAGACTTTCTACAAAATCCTTGTGCAACACAAACTACAAAATCATCACTAAGGCCATATATTTAAGAATGCAATTTCTGATTCTAAATCTTGTGTCCCATCCACAAGGTGGTTTTGTGCCAGGTGGAGAAACAATGGAAGGTGCATTGGTGGCTCATGAAACACATCATTCCATAAATTCCTGCAAGGCTTCTCAATTTGTCATCAAATTGGATATGATGAAGGCTTATGACAGAGTTAGATGGGATTTCCTTTTAAAGTTCTTCACAAATTTGGATTTGGGAAAAATTGGTGCAAATGGGTAAGGTCTTGTATCTCGGGCGCCTGTTTCTCAGTGTTGATCAATGGAGTACCGGTTGGTTTTTTTGCTTCCACTCAAGGGGTCCGTCAGGGAGATCCATTATCTCTAGTGCTATTCATTCTAATGGCTGAATCTTTTAGTAGGCATATTCAACAACAACAAGCTTTAGGTGCGTGGAAGGGTGTTCAAATTAACGAGTCCAACATTTCAATAACACACACCTTATTTGCAGATGACACACTGTTAGTTGGAACTTCCACGATTTTGGAAGCAAGGCAGATTAAAAAATCTTTGGAGTTGTATGTACATCAATCTCAAATCAAAGAGTTAATCCACAAAAATCAAAGATATATTTGTTCAACACTAATCAGATAGTCTCAAATAAGATTGTCAATATATTAGGATTCACAGTTGATCTCCTTCCGTTAGTCTATGTGGGAATTCCATTTTTTGTTAGAGCAAACAGAAACAACTATTGGACACCAATAATTGAGAGAATTAAATCAAGAATAGTTGCATGGAAAGCAAGATGGCTTTCACTCTCAGGTAGAATTCTACTTATTAAATCAGTGCTTTCAGCAATACCAAACTACTACCTATCAGTCTTAAAAACACCTTCTATAGTGATTCAAGCCATTCAAAATTTTTTGAAATATTTTCTATGGACAGGAAATATGAATGGGGATAAGAAAATCCCATTGGTATTAATAGACAACATGGTATAGACAAGACAGAGTGGTGGAGTAGGGATTCATGACCTGGAAAAATGCAATAAAGCATTTGGCAGCAAGCTAGTATGGAAAATGTACACGCACCCTTGTAACATTTGGTGTCAAATTATGCAGAATAAGTATTTAGATAATGATAACCCATCTAGAATTCTATCTATCCTTGATCCCCCAAAAGGGTCAGCAATATGGAACTTCATGATGGACTCAAGGGAGCTAGTCACCAATTATATTTCCTGGGAAGTCAATAGTGGATCTCAAGTCAAATTTTGGCATGATTCCTGGAATGGGGATCCTCCACTCTGTTGTCCCTAATTTTGCATTCCCCAAAATTGGACAACCCTACGCATTTCCTAGTCAGGTTGATATGCGTATTTTTCTAAGTGTGTCGATGTTCTGGCGGGAGTATTTTTCAACAAAATTGGTCATCTCTTGATTTCTGGTTGTTCTATCTTCTGACTAAACATCAAGTCCTTTTCTTTCTCTATTTTTCTCTTTTCGCTTTGTTTTGCGTCTTGTTTTTGTTTCCAGTTTAGTTGGCGTCTTTAGGTTTCAGACTTTCAGTTGCTCTGCAAAACACGTCCTTCCAAAGTCGATAAAGAAATGGTCTTTTTCTGGTCGAGCGCATAAAGTTTAAGCTTTTTCTGTATGAGTGATAGATTTTAAACTTTGTCTTAAAATTTTGCGCCTCTGCAAAGTTTTGCTTAGAAATTTTAATGATAGCGTGATCTTGAATTGCATCCGCATATCAAATCGTTAAAATTTTGAGACGCATACAGACATTTTAAGTTCTTTTTGCGTTTAAAATAGATTCTAAAAAATAATATTTGCATATATGCATATATTGTTAAAAGAAATTTATTTTAATAAACGGCAAAGATTAGGATTTGACGTTGTCATTTTGTATGAGTCTTATAATTCGTTGTGAATTAGCATTTAAACGTCTTTCTTCCAGAAAAAAAAACAAATAATATTTTATTATTATTTTAAAAGAAAATAATAATAAAAATAATATTAAAAGTTAATATTAAAATAATGAACTTATTATAATACATTAAATGATATTGTAATTAGTTTCATTTTAATATTAATATATATATATATATATATATTATTTTGTTTTGGTGTCTAGCGTTTAAATTAAAACGTTAAGCATGCCGTTGGAATTGGGAAGTGGCGGTTTCATTTTCTAAAAATGGCGTTTAATTCTCATTAAAATCCTATTGTTTAAACCCTGCGGTTTTGAATCAACATATATGTTGTTATAAATATCGCATATGTTCTCTCAAATAATAAAGCCCGCGGCTTACATATGTTGGGCGTCAGTTTTATAAATGATGTGTCACCACTTTCTGAATCCCGTGTTTTCTCTTACCCAAGTCAAAACATAATACATCACAGGGGGTCATTTTTGATAGAAGAAAGCATAAACGTTTATGCTCAAACATATATGTTTTTAAAGCGGTTTCCCTCATGTGGGTTGGCGTCGTTTTTGAAGGAAGGCAT
>MU224045.1:2407086-2417784 GCA_018584345.1 Thuja plicata | reverse complement strand
GCCACCTGCGGTAAGAAGGGAGCCTCCCCTATTGCTGAGAGGAGAGAGAAATCTCACATACTGCTGCCTAAAGTACACATTTTGCAAGTTGTAGTCTTAGTGACTTGCAAAATATTTAGCCAACACACTCAACACACTTGAAGGAATTGATGATATTGTTTCAGTTTCAGAAAATGCCTGGGGTAATCATTTAATCAATTTTTCTTCTGATGTATGTATTTTCTCAAGGCAGGTGATATGGAAAGACCCTACAGATTTGCACCTTTCATCCCTGGATTGTAAACACTTTGAATCAATACTGTCAGATAAAGTGGTTTACCTATCTGCCCTTGAAGATAAGGTGACATGGGTCCCGAGTAAATCGGGTAATTTTAATATCAAAGATGGTTACAATATTTTACAACAGCAGGCAGCTATCAAACCTCCCTCGAGAGCCTATAAATTTTTTTGGAGCCATCTCACACTTCCCAAAGCTGGATGCTTCTCATGGATAGCCTTAAAACATCGGGTGCTAACCAGTGACCAACTTCATAAATTAAAACTAGCACAACCTTTCAATTGTACATTATGTGGTCGGGATCTGGAAAGTGTGGATCATCTATTTCTGGGTTGTCCCTTTGCCCAACAATGTTGGACATTTGTAATGGGGAAACGTCTGTATTCTACACCATTGCTAAGCAAATTATGGGATTTGTTTCAGTCATGGCCAGAGTTATATTCAAATTCCATCTTTTCTACTCTATGGATAAGCACACCGACCTTGACTGTTTGGACAATCTGGTGGGAGTGAAACAAAAGAATATTTCGCAAGGAAATCACCCCAATCCAAGTAGTCCTTTAGGCCCCGTTTGTTTCGCGGAATTGGAATTGAGTCAAAACCTTATTATCACAAAATCAGGTTTTGAAATCCCGGTTTTGCATCTTCCTGTTTTGAAAATCACGGACCCGACAGCGAAATTAAACTCAGTTCATAATTTTCTAAAACCTGGATTTCATTTTGAATTCCACCTTTTCGCCTGGAAGATGGTGCCGCCCATTTTAGGGCCTAAACCGGGTTTTGAAGGCTAAACCAGGTTTGCAACATAGAGTCCCAAACAGTGGATTTTGGAAAAAAACAAAAGTCCCGCACCCAATTCCTGTCAAATTCCTGCAAACAAACGGAGCATTAGAATTTGGAAAAATTAATATCTGAGTTGGTAAATTCTAGTCATACACTTGAAGACTTTGATCTATATTCAGTGGGGCCCAATTGTCACATCACTCAATGGATGGTACTCTTCTCGAGAGCAATCAATATTTTATCACCCACCTTGCTGACATCATTCCGCCACCACTTTGCAAATGAGCATTAAATGATAAGCATACGGAGAAAGATTTGGAAAGATTGGGCACGTGCCACGTGAGAATGAATCAATCACCACCTTTCCGGCATTTATGAGGTTTTATTACCTTATATTTTTCCAAGTTTCCCTGGTAAGTATAACATCCATCTTTTCGCTGGTGTGGTGTTGCTGAAAGGAGGCTCTGTCAGATTTTTCTTTCCATCTCCAGTCGCAACCATTCGAGGTAAGTCAGTTTCTCCGTCTACGCTTCAGAAGTTGGTCGTTTGTTTCAAGGTTTTGTGTGGCACCTGTTCTGTGCGGTATTAAGGATGAAGTCCACGATGCATGCATTTGTAAATGTTTTTAGTATGGCTATTGAAGGCCCCATTGTAGGTGATACAGACCTGAAGGGTGAAAATCTAGAAGCCCTAAAAAATAGATGTGCCACTGATTTATCAGACCCCGCCATGATCAATATCCTGAGTAGTGGGTTAATAGAAGCCGCCGCATTTCCCCCAGCTGCACCTTACCCAGAGTTAGTACAGGAATGTATCTTGAGATACGATATGAAATCTGAGTCAATTTTGAAAGATGATGGCGAGGCCCTGCTTACGATTAACAGAGAGGTGATTACCTCGGTTTTGAAACTGCATGATGACCACTTTGTAAAATTTTCCCCTACTCTGTCTACCACCAAGTTCAGGCAGAATCGAGCGGAGTGCAACAATCGCATAGCAGGCCATTGGCTTCTCAAACTGCAAAAAGGCGGGTCTCAGCTCCCGAAGCATCCAAACAAAGATCACGTGCATCAACACATCAGTGAGTTGATGTTGCTACTTCACAGGGTCCGTGGTTCGGCGGAGGCCTACGACTTTGATGAATGGATATACTTCTATTTTCAAATCATCCTTGAGGGTAAACAACACATAGATTGGGCCGAGCTTATAGCCGAATCTCTAAAGGAACAACTAAACTCAGCTAAGAGGTTCAAAAAATTAGGAGGAAAAATGATAGAAGATAGTCTGCAAGTAAATTTTGAGTGTGTGTTTTGATTTGAGGAAGATAAGTAACTATAATACCCATTTTTGGAGCTGAGTTTATTACTGTAATCTGTTATGTCTGTGAGCATAAGGGTTATATGAATATTGAAATAGATATCATTTTTGGGTTTTGAATCTGTGTCTTCAGAGTTTATGAGATTACATTTCTATGTGAATGTGATGTTCATGGGAATTCAGTATTTATTTCATCTGAGTTTTATGGTGGTTGTTAAGTTATTCTTTCCTTCTGCTTTCTGAAACAATTGTTTAGAGGAATTATCGTTATGTCTTTTTCAAAAATCAGTATAATGATAGCATTCCCATCCGATACTGTTGAACTTTGATATAGCATATTGGATTTAGTTTCTATCATTCTTGCTTACCTCATTATCAGTTAATTTCAAGCAGAGACCGTTCATCTAGGAATGAGATTGGTCACCTTACAAACTTTCTGGTGAAAAGTTCACAATCTTTTCAATTAATATAGATCATTCATTGGAAATCTATTATAGGGGAGCTATACCCTACAAATTTAAAGGGAAGTAATCTTATGATACTTACCCAACTGTTGCATCAGTATTTTGTTCTTGCATTGGGCTAATGGACTTCCTTTTGAGGAATAACTAAAGAGAAAAATCTATTTGCTAACACTACTCATACTCTTCTTAGGTTGAAGCTGATGTCAGGTGGCATTGCTCCGAGGAAGAAACACTTCAAGTTCTTGACAGTGGGTCTATTTGTGGCTGGAATTCTATTCACCATTCTGTTGAATTTTTCCACAAATCTCTCATGGACATAGAAGGCTCTTTCTTCACCTGATTCAATTGGGATAAAAACATGTGATGATCTTCCGCGGGCTTGAAACTATTTTTGAATACCCGCTTCAGAGTATCCTAATTGGTTATGGAACCAGTTGTGAGATGTTGGAACCGTTTTGCTACTCTGCCAACCAGTGACTCTATAAATAATCTCACTGCCACGTCTTCATGTTGAACTCCTATAACTCCCATGGAAACTAAGAAAGCAACAATATTTTCATCAGGAGTGACAGAGCCATCTCCTGAGAACTTTGGTAAATTCTTCCTTGACCCAGTAGGCAATGGGTTATGTTGTCGTAGGGCCAAGGATCTTAGCTGCACCCCAAGGTACGACCATCCTTATTGGTAAACAAAAGGAACTCAGGTGAAAGTGGGAGTTAAAGGAACACTTACACTGCTTAATGTCAACCCACATACAGTTGTGGACATGGCCCCTTGATTCTTCAGTGGAGAGGGTGGCCTACTTTTGATTTTCTGAGTAGTTTTTGGAATATAAAAGTTAGTATTGGCTAGCAGTTAATAAAAAGGATCACTTTCACCCCTCTCTCTTGCACTTTTGGTGAATCTCTTGCTATCTAGATTGAAAACTTGCAAACCTTGACTTCTCAAGGATTCACATAGTTCTATCTTTGGGGTTCTTTTGCTTTTCCTTATCTCTAAATCTATCTTTGCAAAGCAACAACTAACCAATTAACTAGTTCCTCTTCTCTCTCTAGAACTTTGCAAGCCCTTCCGTAATCTTGTGCAGTTCTTCTAGGTCTCCAAGCAAGAGTGTTCAACTGACTTACAATGTCTTCTTTCTTGTCTTTGAATTCTAAATTTGGATGTAAAACTAGAACTATATTATCATGAGGTAGCACTATCCTTCCTCATTACAGATGAAATGACTGTATGTGTGACTGTTTGCAATAGTGTCACCTAAAATCTGTTGGCGTGTGTAGGTTCTTTCTTGTAACGGAGTCACCAATTGCTTGGGAAGCAATGATAAGAAATGGGAATAAGGCACAAAAGATCTCATTCTTCCCCAGTGGAGTCACCAAAATTTTTTGATAGACAGATTGGGTAGGGTGTGTTTCACAAAACTAACTTAGGCCCAGGGCTACCTAATGCAGTAAACAACAGTTGAAAGGGGTAACTCCTGACAAGCAACTAGCCTAATCTCTAAATTTTGGTATAGGTATATCTCCCTACATTTGATACACAATGAATATATTTCTAATCTAAGTAGCGTGTGCTCTTAACCATAGAGAAAGAGAGGTAGATAAGAAAGATTTTGTCAATACAAGAAACTTACTAGATTCTAGTGTATGATTTGAACTTCTGCCCTAATCTACTCCTAACAAGAATTCAATGCACAATCACGACCATAATTACACATCAAATTCCCCACACATCTAATCTAATCTATTGCTAATTCACTCCTAAATAGATAAATAAATGAAATTCAGTGTTGGATTAGCTATAGAGAGATACTCTCATATACCTTCAATGCTCCCCTATACTCAACGACTATTTTTTCTTTAAGAATGCTTCTGTAACTAATGAGGTAGAGAACCATTCATTTATCAAAAGAAAACAATAACTAAACTAACATGAACAACATAAATGATTCCACAAAATACTTTGATTCTCACTCAATAGTCTCATCTAAAGGGGGAAGCCAAATTGCAAACCAAAAAATGTTGATCCTTTGTATTATATTTTAACTTAGTATTTATGGTTCATTACATTTGATGGGGAGAAACGATTCATCTTTTCAGAATATAGTAGTTATAAAAGAGCTATGAGAACTGATATGACACTTGTTAGAAAATTATTAAAAACAATAGAAGTGGAACAGACATGGTCAAGAGAAATGTTTCAACTAGAAGGCCTTTTGGCCTTCTTTTCATTTGGTAATGTCTTTTCATATGCCTCTATAGCCTTTGTGATCTTTTCGTCATCTGAAATGCCAATGATATCCTAATGAGTCATTAAAGGTAGTTGACTATCATGAATCTTCTGGATAACCATTAACAAAGTTGGTAATTCTGTATGAACCATTGTCAGTGTTGTATCTAGAGTGTTAAGCTTCTGGACATCAGTTGGCTGATAAGTGGCAGGGGCTATTAGTGTGTTGATGTATCATTGATATGTAGCCCTCATATTTTCAACATCCATAACATCCTTACCTTGACCAAGATGTGGATCACAATGCAAGGCAGTCATTTGTTTATCAAGTTGTTCCCTTTCCTCTTTTACTTGCATGGTAGCTTGTTTCAAGCCCTTCACGGTGGATGAAGTGATATCTATCTTATACTCGACTGCATAAAGCCACTTCTATACCATCTCATTCTCTTTTTGTAGAATGTGTTGTGTTACGGTTGTAGTAGGCTTCAGTTCTGCAATACCTTCCAATAATCTTACAACCTTCTTATAGTCTTGCTCCACTACTTCAACAATATGTTGGTTGTTGAAGAGACTATTGTCTAACTTATGTAATTCCTTGTAACTACTTTCTATCTTTTCAATTATTACTGTACCCCTCACATTCAGATCTTCTATCCAGTTTCTACTGACCTAAGCCATATGCTTTTCCTCCTTCATCTGAGCAATGAGTGCTCCACTATCCACTGTAGAGAGATCAATAAATTCAGTTCTTACAGTAGTATCTAGGGGTTGGCTAGATACCAAATTCAGTAAGTCTCTGATCATAGAGGATAACTTTGTAACTGTATTCTTCAGCTTGGCCCTACTTAATTTCAAGTGATCTATTTCATTGTTGACCAGCTGATTGGAGAACTCCCGCATCCTCTTTGTTTTGTCATGCTGGAGAGGGCCCATGTACACTCTATTCACCATGAAATCATCTAAAATTATCTAGCTTAGATCTCCTATAGCCTTAGCTTGAGCTATCTCTGCTACAATGTGGCCCCCGGGTTTCAGAGGAATTAAAAAATAATTTTAGTTTCCCACGTGAGAAACTATGGAAGAAATCAATAAAGAAATAAAAGAAGATCGATGCTTGTAAAAATCATCATTCATTTCACTTAGAGTTGGGCGTTCTCTTACATATGTATTTAAAAATGATAGGTCGAGTGTCTTTTCGATCAAATCCTTCATTTGGCCCAGCATCAGCAAACAAAAAATTCCATCCAAGTAACCAACCAATAGGAGTATACTTTGGTTCATTCTATGTGGGATGCTCTGGTTGACTCATGAGAAAGAAGGAAAAGGAGACAAATAGTATCAATCACAACTAATAAAGAGAGGGAATCCATCCCCTTAGGTGTTTGTACTATTACCATGTCTTGGGGTGGGTGGGAGAAAAATAGTGGCTTAATCCATTAAAGAGGATTAATCCGATCTCGATCTGGAAGAAGCATATTATGCGACGTGTCAGCTACAAATATCCTTTAACCAAGTTAAGATTCACTATACCTCTGACTCGTTATTCCCAGATAAATAATCTCTAGAAATGCTATGCCTGAAGTGTCGTATATTAAGTATACTCAATCACATTGTACAACTGGATAAAAACTCGTGGAGGTAGGTCCCATCCTTTGTCACACCACTTCGCCTTAACTCCCTGCTCATCTTTTAGCATCTTTTCCTCACCTACTTGCTACCAGGACCACTTAATGAGATTATATTCAATCTAGAACGACTACCCTACCATTATATAGGTGAACCTTCTGACTCGCGCACCCAGGCGGGGACCTCCAACTACATACCGACTACCTTAGAATGGTAGGGGCCCAATGGCTAGCTATACTATAATTCCTTCCCACCCCATCATAGATATATAATACCCTATAATGGCATTAGCTTACTATAATAAGAAAATATACTATCCCTCTGCACCAACAATATAAGCGGTGTTAGTAGTTATAGTAGGATGACCCATAAAGAATTCTGGTCAGATGTGGGTATCAAGTCGATGCCCACATGACTTCAAAAGATCTCGCCTGCTCCTTACTATTCTAAGGGTGACATCTACCTCAACATTATTCTACAGGGTGATAAGAAGATAATATACCTCCAATGTAGGGGCTGGAAATAGGGTGTGAATGCACACTTCCATTATTATGATATGTTGGGTACCCTTTATAATAGTAGGGCCATAGAATTTCCCAACTATATGAAAATAGGGAAATCAGCTCAGTAGATAATTGCCCTGCCCCCATCTTTCTATAGTTATTGATTCAATGGTAGTGGGTGGAAGATAGAGATCCGGTGGATGGGAACTATAGTTGGGGTTGGGTGGGCGAGGTCGGTGGGAGGATGACTAAGGGCCCTATTATTATAAGGGGTGGAGGGATTATCTATCTACCTTTCCCCAACTTTTCTATTTTGAATCAACAAAATGACGCATATAGTGGGTGGAGCTAGTATTCTCAAATAAAAAACTCTACTAAGATTCATAGTCAGGCGTAGTTGAGGGGAAAGCCCACCATGGGGGGAAACCCCCAAAACCCTAGGATGGGTGGGCATCACAAGAGAGGGGGTCATCTTGCGGGGTTTCAATTAGTAAATAGGCCTTGAAAAATGTTGAAAATAAAACACAAATATACGGGTGGGATCTAGTAGATGCACTTCCCCCCAGGCCTCCTAACATAATATTGAGTGGGATATAGAGCTAATTCCCCTCACTCCTCTCTTGGTATGTCATTCAATGACACACCCATAATATATGATGCCCTGGTTAGCATATTCACCTTCAATTTCATGAAGGTGAGGCAAGAAGGTTGCCTTTTTTATTTTTTTGTAACATACGAAGAACAAATGAGACAAGAATATTGATAGTGGTTTTTCCTTACCACCCTGAATGAGATAGAAGCATTCATTGGTAGGCTTAGCATTTTGTTTGGGCTTAGGTGGGATTTAGTAGGTTTGGTCGACCAGAATCAATATAAGAGAGAGATATTGATTGGGTGGGGCTAATATGCTTGGCTCCACCATCGGAAAGGTACACCTCATCTGAAAGGATTTTTGGATAGACACTTTGGCTACAATTATCCTCCCTAAGCTACGAGAAAGGGAAGGGAAGATAGTTGATTCTATACATAACATGCCATAGGTGAGGTATATTAGTTGTGGAGTAACATATCCCAAATATTCTTTATACTAAACTAGCTGGATATCAAAGTATGATTCTAGGTGGTATTCTCAATTCTGCATGGATAAATCCATCACCATAAATTTTCCTTGGGTGCCACTTCCACTAATAGGGGTTAAGGCTCGTAGGAGGGAACTATGTTGGGAATGGTGAGGGGACCGATCATCTTTAAAAAGTATAGATGAGAGAACAACTTCTTAATTGGGTGAGAGCCCTACTATTCTAAAAGGATCCTTCTATTCTAAAGGGCCTCCCTACAATTCAGTTGGGGCCAGTTGTAGGATCTGTCTCTAAAGTTTCCAACACCACTGGTTCTTTCAAATTCTATTCACCATTCTGTTTAATTTTGCCACAAATCTCTTATGGACATAGAAGGCTCTTTCTTCACCTGAGTCAATTGGGATAAAAGCACGTGATGACCTTCCACAAGCTTGGACCTATTTTTGAATGTCTGCTTCATAGTATCCCAATTGGTTATGGAACCAGTTGCAATATGTTGGAACCATTTTGTTGCTCCTCCAACCAGTGACTTTACAAATAATCTCATCGCCATGTCTTCATGTTGAACTGCTAGAACTCCCATGGCAGTGAAGAAAGAAACAATATGTTCATCAAGAGTGAGAGAGACATGTCTTGAGAACTTTGGTAAATACTTCATTGACCCAGTAGGCAATGGGTTATGTTGTTGCAGGGCCAAGGGTCCAATAGCTGCACCCCAAGGTACGACCATCCTTATTGGTAAAACAAAAGGAACTGGGTTAAAAATGGGAGTTAAAGGAACACTGACACTATGTAATATCAACCCACATACAGTTGTGGAAATAGCCCCTTGATTCTTCAGAGGAGAGGGTGGCCTACTTTTTATTTTCCAAGTAGTTTTTAGAATATAAAAAATTAGTATTGGCTAGCAGTTGATAAAAAAGGATCAATTTCACCCCTCTCTCGCACTTATGGTGAATCTCTTGCTATCCAAATTGAAAACATGCAAACCTTGACTTCTCATGGATTCACTCAGTTCTACCTTTGTGGTGTTGTTGCTTGTCTTTGTCTCTAAATCTATCTTTTCAAAGTAGTGGCTAACCAATCAACTAGTTCCTCTTCTCTCTCTAGAACTTGGCAAGCCCTTTCGTTATCTTCTGTAGTTTTTTTGGTTCTCCAAGAAAGAGTGTTCAACTGACCTACAATGTCTTCTTTCTCATCTTGGAATCCTAAATTTTGTTATAGAACCATAACTATATTCTCATGAAGTAGCACCATCCTTCCTCATGATAGATGAAATGACCTTATGTGTGACTGTTTGCAATAGTGTCACCTAAAATCTGTTGGCGTGTGTAGGTTCTTTCTTGTAATGAAGTCACCAATTTCTTGGGAAAAAATGATAAGAAATGGGAATAAGGCACAAAATATCTCACTCTTCCCCAGCGGAGTTGCCAAAATATTTTGATTGACAGATTGGGAAGGGTGTGTTTCACAAAACTAACTTAGGCCCAGAGTTACCCAATGCAATAAACAACAGTTGAAAGGGGTAGCTCCTGAAAAGCAACTAGCCTAATCGATAAATTTTGGTACAAGTATATCTCCCTGCATTGCATACGCAATTAATATATTTCTAATCTAAGTAGGGTGTTCTCTTGACCAAAGAGCAAGAGAGGCAGATAAGTAAGCTTTTTTCAATATTGGAAACTTTCTAGATTCTAGTGTATGATTCAAACTTCTACCCAAATCTACTCCTAACAGGAATTCAATGCCCAATCACGACCATAATTACACATTAACTTCCCTACATATCTATTATAATCTATTGATAATTCACTCCTACAAAGATAAATAAATGCAATTCAGTGTTGGATTAGCTATAGAGAGCTACTCTCAAACAGTTTCGACGCTCCCCTACACTCAATGACCATTTTTGCTTCAGGAATGCTTCTATAAATAATGAGGCAAAGAACCATTCATTTATCAAAAGAAAACAACAACTAAACTAACATGAACAACATAAATGATTCCAAAAAATACTTTGATTGTCACTCAGTAGTCTCAGCTACAAGAGGAAGCCAAATTGCAAACCAAAAAATGTTGATCCTTTGTATTAGATTTAAACTTAGTATTTATAGTTCATTACATTGGAGGGGGAGAGACGATTCATCTTTTCATAATATAGAAGTTACAAAAGAGTTATGAGAGCTGATATGACACTTGTCAGAATAGATTCTAGAAAAATACTCATACTAAATTATTATGATAATTATGAAAGGTTATTAAATCATTATGATAATTATGTGTAATACATTGACTCCATATCCAAACAACTCTCTCAAATACTGAAACTCTCCCCCTAAGATAGATCTCTCTCTAAATCTCTCCATATGCAATTCATGATTTTTCTCTGAATCTCTGCCCCTTTGACATCAATGGAAAAG
>MU224045.1:2395266-2406269 GCA_018584345.1 Thuja plicata | reverse complement strand
GAAAATTCTCTTAACTGCCATAAGATGTATCTCTTTAGGATCATCTTGAAATCAGTGTATGCTCGCAGAGTGAAATCACTTTCCCTGTCATACCACATACCAAAGTCACTTGTTCCCTTAAGATATCTAAAAATTCTCTTTGCTGCCATAAGATGTATCTCTTTAGGATCATCTTGAAATCTAGCTACAATACCAACAACATTAGATATATTTGGTCTAATTTGAGTGAGATATTGTAATCCTCCTATCATAGATCTATATAATGTCTAAAAAAAAAGGTTTACATTCCTCTGTAGGTGTCAATTTCCATCCAGTCACCATAGAAGTACTCACAGGTTTACTAACATCATAGCCGATTCTCACTAAAATCGTCAATCTAGAACATCCAAATAGCTTTTTATGTGATTTTAAGAATGGTTGACCGACACGACGATCTGGAAACTCAAAATAGATTGTTATGCGATTATAGCTAATTCTCATCGAACGGTTGACCGATAAGGCGATCTGGAACCCATTCGATGTTCAGGAGAGGGTGGAGGTAACATGTTTTCATATTTACTTTCAATCACATTCTCGTTTGTTCAAAATATTTTAGAAATCATGTTCCTCTATTAGTATGTCATTTTCTATGACTTTTGATACAAGAATTGGTCATAGCTACCATAGATGAGGCGAATCCTCATATGAGTATAGTAGAGCCATCTGAGATTATGGTATGTATTTGTTCTATATACATGTTAAACATTTTTGTTTAGAGACGAGTACATGCATTTATAGTTTTATAGTGATTGTCAATAACTTTTGGTTATTAACTTGCACGTGAATTCTCATTTACCTATTATAGCTCCCTTCTTCACTTCCTAGGGATCCCTTTCCTAGCATTGGAGATCCAACTGAGGCTTTAGTATGCATTTGTATTATCTAGTGTATACATTTTTTGTATTATCTAGTATTTCTTGACTAAAACATCTTTTCTATTTTACCATACAGGAAAAGGTCCGAACTGATTCATCAATGGTTTTGGCTCCCTCCCGCATAGGAGTTCCAACTCATGTTGTGGTATGTATTTTCTTTTTAGCCCATGCATTTTTTTATTTTTTAGTATTTCTTGTTTATAACATGTATTTTGTATTATTTATTTTTCCTATTATAGGACCCTTCATGAGTGCCCGTCCATCCTCTACCTGGCCATTTTTTTAGGAGTCCCTCTCGCCCACGATGGAGCCCATTTCGTTTATCTTTTAGCCCAAGCATAGGAGAAAAAGATGAGGTAATCAATAATTCAACTGTCAACAAATTACAACCCAATATTTAGTTATTTTGAGATAAGATATATGGCTTCCCATTTGAATTGTTCTTGTGCAAAGACTTAGTGACCCAAGTGTTGTTGTGAAGAAGCTCAATTTTGATTATCCACCACAGTCATAGAGAGATCGAGACATTGTATAGATCTAGTTGTGGTCATTGAATAACCAAATTTTGTGTGTGTGTGTGTGTGTGTGTGTGTGTGTGTGTGTGTGTGTGTGTGTGACATTTGTACATTGTATATATTGACTTGGACATAGTTGATGTCACTTTTTTGTAACTCTATTATGGATTTGGCATGTACACCATGTATTGATATGTACTCTATTGTTGTTCCTTTTTTTATATATGAAACTTCAAATTCGATCCTTGAATTTTTTGGTTGGATGTTTATACCTTAAGTGTATTCTTGTTTCACATGACTTGTGTATATGCATGTGTGTTTCTATAAATTAATGTACTTGTGTGTACTTCTTGTATATTCATGTATATGATTCATAACCTGAACTCATGTGTACGACCTACGTGAATGACTTAAGTGAATTCATGTATATACTTCATAATGTATGTACTACATGTTTGCTTCACGACACAAGCAATTTTATGGATAGGACTCATGACCTATGATAGGATGAGTAGGTTTGATGTTTTTGGTCTAATAAAGGTCCTACTATAGGATCTAAGGGTCTTCTAAGTCCTTTCAATAGGTCTAGAGGTCCTAATAGCAACATTTTTGCAATACTGTCAAAAGTTGCACAAATGTTGTTGAGCAAATTTTTCATCAATGTTGTCTGAGGGTCCCTACACCTTGTCTTGAACCTATCAACACACTTCCAATCATAAAAATATC
This sequence comes from Thuja plicata, assembly GCA_018584345.1. Classification (NCBI taxonomy): domain Eukaryota; kingdom Viridiplantae; phylum Streptophyta; class Pinopsida; order Cupressales; family Cupressaceae; genus Thuja; species Thuja plicata. The sequence goes on along the minus strand of MU224045.1, from coordinate 2,404,114 downwards.
AAGTTAAGAGGATATCTAAACCCATCAAGTGTTTGTAGTTTAGAGGGTATCTAAACCCATTTGTTCAAATTCACTATTTGGGGGCACTTTATGCATTAGGGACATCGTCAATAGGGTATGCCGCTGAAACTTCCGACAGTGGGAGAGGCAAAGTAGGACCATACATGGGGTATACCTACCCATTTGGACTCTTCATAGGACAAACTTAATTATGTTAGTCATAATAACTTGTTTCGATAGAAATTAAGGTCTTACTAAGAACATTATCATTTTAGAACAACTTTAAAAATCACTATTAAGAAACAAATAATTAAAAAATCACCACTTAAATTGTATCTTAAAATACAACATTACAAACTTCAACTTTGATATCTACAATAAAAACTCAACATTCTAACCACTTAATTACAACTCTTAAACACTAAGTCGTTGTGACCAACAACCACTATTAATAAAATAAGATATGCCCAAAAAATATATTTTCAAAAGGACTTTGGAGTTGGAACATTGAAAGCAATATAATGTGGTTAGCTTTCCCTTTACAAGGAGCTGCCTTGATTCCTTTTGAAGCCATTAAAGAACTTCCAAGTAAAATTGATCACTTGAGGACAAAAAAGTGGTTACTTTTAATGAACAAAAATGTTGGGTTGTGTGAGAGTTTGACACCTTTACCACCTTGGTTGATGTTTGGTATGGTGATTGAGAAGCTAGCATTATTTGAATAAGTGGTTCTTGAGCTTTAGAGCTACTCAATCATGATGTACCCTACACTAATCCATCTTGTCAATCTTAAGCTACTCAATCATGATCGACCCAAGAGTAATCATGAATAACTACTTAAGTTGGCCCATCTTGTCAATCCAGTGCCCTCTAGCAAAAAAACACTTGAGCTGGCCTTGGTGGGAACACCCTCACATGCACTTGTATTCTAATGTATCTTCACACCTAAGAAGTTAGGATGTGTTCTTCACTTGGGACCTACGAAAAACTACATACTCCAATCCTTTGTTGTAAAAAAAGTATTTTAAATCCATCTAAAGTGGGGGAATCCATGAAAAATAAATCCCTCAAAAAGAGGGAATAAAAACAATTATAATAAAAATAAATAAATTTGAAAGAGACATTATTATTCCGATTTGTTGAAAAGCATTGATAATGTTTCACGTGTGGACTTGCCGGCTCCAAATTAACTAGATTTGAATCAAATATTAGGAATCTGAGAAGCGATTATTTTAAATGGTAAAAACAAACGTATGACAAACCAACAGATTTATTATCAACCTGTCGTGTGACACGTCAGCATCACTTATTCATTGTGTTTGTTGTCGGTAACATTAGACACGTCAGCATGTAGGTACATGGATTTTGTCTTTACCTAACCTAACATAACTTAACCAGAGGACGTGTGGTCACCGTAGGAGTTATGGTTGGCTGTACTTTTGTTAATGACAATTGGCGGCAATAGGGTTAAATAGTGCGCTTTTGCTTTAAAGAAAGTAAGGTTTTAACTTTTACTGCGGCGTCGATTGTGGGAATGGAATTCCTAGGTTTTTAAATGGTTTATAAGGGTAAGCGATGCATTTGTAATCTCTTTTCTAAGAGCATAAGTTTTCTTAAAGGAAGTTAAAGTGAAGGAGAACAATTTGTCAATAAAGATTTCAGCGATCAAACCCTAATTGTGCCCTACCACTGCACGAAGGCTACAATGCGACTCATAACGAATATTAGGCTTATGAGGAGCAACAATATTGTAGACTAAGGAAGCCATGACAAAAAGAAAAAAAATTGAGGAAGGAGAAGGGATGAACTGACCTAAAAATGTGATAGATGAGGATGAAACAAGCAGAGAAATCGAAGTCTGAGAGGAATAATCATACATCAAACCAAGTAAAGTTTTAGAAATACAACTCCCTAATGATGTTGTAGAAGTTATTAATGAGTGCCAAAGTAGGACTATAATTTTATTTTTCATTAAGGGCAACCTTTTGAGGCAAAGTTTTACAAATGGGCTCATTTTAACTAGGAGAGTCGTGGGTGGGAGATAGAGGCTTTAAAAGGCCTAGGAAAAGGGTATGTTTCATGTATGTTCAAATCAGTTGATCATGCTCATGTTGTCTTACAATATGACACGTTGATCATCCATGATCAAGGGGTCAAAATTAGTGACATTGGACATAAAGCTTCTTTGCATAATGCATGGAAAGTTGCCACCTTTCTACATACTTTCCATTTAGATGGTAAAGGTGGTGTTGTTATTGGGATGGAAACTTGGGTTTGAAGATGTCTCATTGATAAAGGTGAAGATCCATCTGATAGTTGTGTCTAGGTTCTTACTCTCATTAATGAACAACTTATAGGATTTTGCTCTATCTATGATTCTAATATATCTAAATATTGAATTCTTCTTTGGGATTGGTTGGCCAATAATTTACCTAATGTTAACTAGATTTTAGGAGGGGAGTTTAACATGGTAGAATATCCTCACGACTGTAGGTAGAATACACTTTTAAATCTCAGTAGGGATGAATTTGACAATTGGTAGTTTGTTCGTAACTCCTTGCGTGTGATTGATTCTATTCATGACAAATTTGCTAGCCACTCTAAAAACATGTGTACTTGGTCAAATTGCAAAATGGGATTTTCAACCTAAGGACTTGGTGCTGATGTGGAATGCCAGGATAGAAGAAAAAGGGAAACATAGTAAGTTTGATCCTATCTGGCTTGGCCCATATCTAGTTCATTGCAAATGGGGTCCTGATACTTTTATTTTGAAAGAGTTGACAGGAAATGAGTTAGAACTGCTAGTTCATGGACGGTTTCTAAAGTTGTATTTCTCATAAAAATTTCTTTCCATGAATAGTAGTAAGTTTGTATATAAGTAGTTTCCTTTTAAGTTGTGTGTTTCCTTCTGTTGTGTGCCTTAGGAGTAGTTTAAGCCAGTTTTGTTTCTGCAATTTGTCTCACTATTGCTCAGCTACTAGATCTTGATCAAAGGTAGTTTTTCTCCCTTTCTGACCATCTGGTCACTGAACAATAGTGAGAGAAAATGCAAAAGCAGTGAGTCCTGCCTCTTTTAGCTCTGATAAATTTGTCATTGTAGCTTGTTTACAAATTTTCAATAACTTAATGTTGGTTCAGAGGGTAGGTTTTCTCTCTCTCTTCTATCCAACTATCGAGTCATTGAAAATTTGTAAAACCAGCTACAAGAACAAATTTTATTGGCTGAAGTCTCGATGTTTTGATGGTCTGCTTCCTCCAGAGATCTCTAGATCCTTGTCATGCTTACAAGAGGCATGCATCCCCAGACAGAGCCACTGTCAGAGCTGTAAAATTTTACCAAGTTTTCTCAGGTATGCTAGGTTATCTTCACAAAACCCTAAGTATTCTCATAAATGTTACAAGTGTGCTCGCACTTATACCCTAAGGAAAAGCCCTAAAAGGTATTTGAAAAACCCTAAATGCCAAAACCCTAATTTCAGTTCTCATTCCGTGCCCTAGGCCAAAGGTTTTTGCCCTTTTTTGAAAAAAAAAAATGATGAAAACACAAGCAAGTCCCTTTTTCCAATCTTCGCTTATTTGCGTAATCCTTTTTATGATTAGTAAATTCATTCAGCGAATCAGCGAAAGCTTCTTCAAAGATTTGGTGGGTCCTCTTTTGTGTTTCGCTTATTCGCTAAAAGGAGTGGTTAATGATGAAGATTCGGCGAATGGGCGAAAGGATAAAGATCCAGTGCATATCGCCTATTCGGGATATAAAGTTAAAGTTTTTAGCGACTCAACAAAAAGAGAGCAGTTTTATTCGCTTGTTCGCCAGTTCTCATAAATAAGTAATTCGGCGACTTAGCGAAGTGATGATGTGGCAGCCAGGTGTTAAAGTCAGTCCTTTCTCCGCCGTTTGGTCATAAATATAAGCTATCTTTTGATGATTTTCTCGGAAAAGTACACTAAAGATGAACATTGTACAGATTTTCAAAGAGATGCCCCGCACGTAGCTGCTAGCCAATCCCAAAACCAACCTTAAATGCAGAAGAATGATGAATTAATAAGAAAGTATATATTTGTTGTCAAAGTTCTTTTGCAGATTATCAAAGTTTTCAGAGTTGAGTAATTCAGACGATCAGACTTTCAGTAGAGCTTGAGCATTTGCAGAGGTCCAGACAGATTTGATAAGAATTTGCAGAAGACAGTGATTTGATAGAGTTGTGTCTTTTTACATTGTCAAAATGAGTCAAATGACGAGAATGAGTAAGGTCAGCAAGAAAAGACATAAAATTCAAGGAGAATCATCAGAGCAAGTAGAAAAGGAAGAAAAATATAATTATTCAAATGAATTTATTTCTCTGTTACCAGGTTCAACACAGAGTAAGAGGGCACCTGATGATTTATTCAGTGATAAGTGGGATAAATGCAGGGACCCTAGGTCTCCAGATTGTTCAGGTTTTCACTTGTTCAATTACTTCTTCCAGAAGAGGAGCGGACCAGTGCCATTATGCAATCCTTGGAAGCTGGGAAGGAGTAAGTTATTTGCTCTGATCTATTTTATGATGTTGATTTGTTAATTGATTTAGCAAATGCTTATCAGCCTGAAACCAAGACAATCTATAGAAATGATGGGTCCGCCCTCCTTAACCTAGATAGACAAACTTTTATAGAGGTTTTCATCATTGATACCCAAATGTCTGTTCCAATAAATACCAATTACTTGGAGGATAGATATAGAAGATAGACAAGTTGTGTAAGGGATAAGATGAATAAATACACGCCAAAATCTTCAACATACTATGCTCCCATTGCTAATTCTCCCTGTCCTTATGAGTTCTCCAAGCTACACAATTATAAAAGTTCATGGCATTATGTTTGGGGAGGATCTTCGAAGAAGATGGAGGCCTTTTCATGCCTACCAAATTCCTCATGATAATATTGGATATCCAGAATGAGAAGACCAATACTCCCTAGGATTACATCCAAATCTTGATTGACAGAATGCATGAGGGTTTTATGAGTATGAAGAAGGCAGAGAGTCCCAAATTTCTGCATTATTCCATATTAATGCATATGATTCTGTTTAGAGCCATAAATGATTTGGATTGGAATTTATTGAATCCAAGGTTTGATTTCAGAGGAGAGCCCGACCCTGTTCAGCATTGGATTAGGTGTTGGAATACCACATCTAGGGATTGTGATTTTTGTTCTTTTTCTAATTGGATTTCTTATCCAATAAGGTGTATGCTATTGCAAACAACCATTCCCAGATTGCCAGCAGAGATAGTGACCTTGTTAAGGCCAAAAGAAAAAATTGCTCAATTTAAAGGAAGACACAATTGGGGGGATTTCTTCATGACAACTGGGCTTACTATCATGAGAGTATATGGGTGTACACACCCACCCCACATGCTTCCTAATTTTGTCCCTTTGAGAATTGCATTTGTTGAATTTGTGTGGCACTTAATGTTAAGTGACAAAGAGCATTTTGAAAACCACAGGAAGGGCACCTTTACACCAAGGCAGTTTGTTGGCTTTGGGTTCACAATTGGAAAGAGGGCCTGGGATAAGGTTGGTATGTGGTCACAACAGTTCAAAATGGCAGTTGCAAGTTATAGATTTGTTGATTCAGAGGGGTTTGTTGCTGGAGCAAGAAAATATTATATTCCTCAGATGATGTTTGAGTATGAACATCTTGTTGATGAAAATGAAGATCTCATAAGGAATTGTGATAATGAGTTTGTAGCCCAAGAAAGATTAGAGAGGTACCAAGACGTCATGTACCTTGAAGCTCAATGCCGGAAGAAGGGACTCTCTTTCAGTGGCTTTTTCCCTGATCTTCCATTACTTCAAAGAATTGACAAAATGATGATTGAATACAATACTCTCAGTAAGACTCTGGGAGATATGATTGATGAAAAGGAGCAACTGGAAGGTAGTCACTCCCCTTCTACTAAATTCATTGAAGAATTTGATGATGAAGAGGATGTTCAAGAAGTTAATCAACCTCCTGATATTGAAGAGCCAAAAATGGAAGAACCTATCGATGATAGGTTTCAGGATGAGCCTTTAGAGCAACTAGAACATGTGCCAATTGAGGAGGACGAGGTTCAACTTCAGCATGTTGATGAGATTCTACAAGAAGAGCAGGGAGAGAGTGAGCCTCCCAAGAAAAAAATAAAATCTTTAATCAAAGAGAAGAAAGGAAAGAAGCACAAACATAAGCACAAGTCTGTCAAGGCTAAGGACATTGCTAATAGATTGATAAAAGGGGATACCCCTTATGATCACAAATTGAGAAAATTAATAAGAAAGGGAAAGAAAAAGATGAGGTCAAAGCAAGAGAATGTTGACCCTGCCTTGTTGCATATGTTAGATGAAAGAGAAATATACGAAGCCGAGTTCCTCAGTGATGACAAATTCTATGAAAGACCTGAGTTTAAGAAATTTATTGTATGGAGAAATGAACAGAAGATTAAAAAGTAGCTGCAAATTACTGATGGTTCTATCCCTGAGGGTCCTATTAAAGAAATAGAAGAATTTGACCCTGACAAAGTTGTTATAACTGTTGAAGAGGCAAGGAAAATGGTGGAAGAAAGTGGAATGCTAATCTATGAGGGATGAGATTTAGCCTCAACTTTTTCCATTAATCAGATCAAGCAAAATGAGGATCCAAATCTGATGTATGAAACTCAGATTGGAGACCTAGTCAGAGAATCAAGGTATGACCCAAAGTCTCAGATCTTGTCTATGTGGAAGATTGCACCAAAAGATAAAAAGGTTTGGTGCGACTGATCCAGAGGAGAAAATGGCAGGAGAAGTTTTACTATGGACAGTGGATAATTCACAGGATATGGAATTTGCTGAGATTAATGTCCATACATCCCTAGCCGCCAAAGATAAAACAAAGAAATTATCATAAAGGTATAATATTTTACTAAGTGACTATCAGGCATTAGGCAAGAAGCATGAATCCAAGTGGATTGAGAATAATGTACTCTTGAAAGAGTTACAAAACAGCCAGGCCAAATTAGAAGATGCCTTGAAGTCAGCTGCACCAAAAAGAGATAGAAAAGATGCTATGGTGTCCACTGATGATGAATCCACATCAGCACCAACAGAGCAAGTTCCACAAATTCTTCCCCCTGTTCAAACTAATACTGATTTGGAAAAAGATAAGTTTTCTTTGGCTCTTGATTCTTTAATGGTTGTTTTACAACATAGAATGGATGTGTTAAAGGGAAAATTTCCCAGGATACATAATGCATATATTCAACTAAAAGAGCATGATGTTACAGTTAAAGATGCATTAGACACCTTGAACCTCCTGTTTCAGAAATGGTTAGGGAAAACAACAACTTAGTAGATATGATTAGTACTTGATTCAAAATATAAAATCTAGATAACTAGGAAGGCATATGGACCCTGGTGTGCAACCTAAATGTTTACAGATTCTGACTCAAATTGAGGAGATGCTAATTGCAAGGATAAGCCCTATCCTACAAGTTACTTATGCAAGAGGTGGACAACTAAAATACAGTGGCCACACTATTTGTTTTCCTCAAGATATTTCTACGATTGCAACTCTCTTGCCAAGGCGAATAGATGCCTTGGACATAATTTTTGTGAACAAAGAAAATATTGGGCATTAGCAATACAACTTCTATGTTAGTAGAAGTCGTGTATTCAAAGCATTAAAATATAAAATCTGCAATGACCCATATTACAAAGACTCTTAGAAGCATAGGATCCATCATAGGATCAATATCCTTCGATTAATACTTGATTAAAAGATCTATCAATTTACCTTGGCCTTGAAATCTGTATTTTCCAGAATATGCTGGAATCGATTGAGAGCTCCCTTGTGCACAGGGACCGGTTTAGCATCATCACCCCTTAGACTAGCACTGAAGATTTCTTCGTTCTGGATATTGCACTCTCCATATCTGCTATATGGGAAAATGAAATCTTCTTTATGAAAATAAGGGAAGGCCACATATACTACATCTTCATCACTTTTAAGAAGATAATAATGTTCTTCATTATTGGAAATACTACATATCGCCTCCCAAGCCTTGGGCAGGATCCCATAGGTAGAAATCAAAGTAAAAAGCTCTTGACCAGAACTTAACCTGTAACAACAAACTGACAAATCCTCATCATAATGTGGCCATCATCAAAACAAAGCTTCATTTAGTTACCAGCTCATTTACTAATTCTATGAAATTTCTGCAGTAAACATTAATTGTTCTCTCATATAACTCGCTTCAAATTTCCATGAATTTTTTTTAAAAAGTATTCAGATGATATCGGAATTTTGAGCAGAATATAGACATTCTGATATATTTCTATCAATCTCATCACCACACATTAGCTTTATGAGGTCCATATACCCATCCAAACTAATTAATGAGAACAAAAATGGTTATGCACAGAAATCTCTAAATTCCACATAAAAAATACTTACTTTAAGGCCCCGTTTGTTTCGCGGAATTGGAATTGAGTCAAAACCTTATTATCACAAAACAAGGTTTTGAAATCTCGGTTTTGCATCTTCAGGTTATAATTTGGACCGTTTGGTTGACCTGGAAGATGGATTAGTCAATCCATCTTCGGGTTTGGTTGCCAATTTCGAAATTGGAATTGGAATTGACAAATTCCAACTTCCGCATTTGGTTCACAATTTTGAATTGGAATTGGAATTCGACAAAGACTTTATAATTTTTTATTATTATTGAATAATGTTTAATTTATATTGTGATTGATTTTGTCCATTTTTTAATTTTTTTTATTTTTTATTTTTTATTATTATTGAATAATGTTTAATTTATATTGTGATTTATTTTGTCCATTTTTTTATTTTTTT
>MU224045.1:2362359-2386434 GCA_018584345.1 Thuja plicata | reverse complement strand
ATATATATATATTAATATATATATATATATAAGCTAGTAGTAGCCGTCGCTACGCAAAATGTAAGACATTATAATTATTTTTAATTATATTATATTATTTTATTTTATTTGTAAGAAGGTTAGAAAAATTATTAAAAGTGGAGGATAATTAATTAAGTAAATCATATATCGATTGAAGAAAAGTATTATGTTGAAGTTATGTTGTAGGATAATGGCATGGTTAGGATGAGGTTTGGGTTACAATCTTGTTTAGAAGTAGGATTATGGTTAGGATTAGGGTTAGGGTAATGATAAGGGTAATGGTTAGGGATATGGATTTATTTAGGATTAGGATGTAGGGGTTTCGATTACAAATATTGTTATGGTTTAATGTTTAGGTTATGCTTGTGTCTAGTATTAGGATAATGGTTAGGGTTCTATTTTAGCATATGTATTAAGATTAATATTTATGGTTTCTTATTAATATTATGGAAAATATGATGGATAACTTTAGGGTATAAATCATGATTAGTATTATAGTACAATTCAGATTTTTATTGGGGTCAGCGTTTAGGGTTAGAGTACATATTGGGGTTAAAGTCAGGATTTTGGCAATCGATAATAAGTAGGAGATATATTTGGGTAAAATAAAATGGGGTTGAAAGTAGACTGGGTTTAACCATGGAGGAAACTCTGTAGTTAAGTGAGCTCGAGATGGAGTAGTACTGGGATGGGTGACCTCCCGGGAAGTCCTGGTGCTTCACCCTTGCAAGGATCACCTAGNAGTCAGGATTTTGGCAATCGATAATAAGTAGGAGATATATTTGGGTAAAATAAAATGGGTTTGAAAGTAGACTGGGTTTAACCATGGAGGAAACTCTGTAGTTAAGTGAGCTCGAGATGGAGTAGTACTGGGATGGGTGACCTCCCGGGAAGTCCTGGTGCTTCACCCTTGCAAGGATCACCTAGATCCAATGAGTGCTAAGTGTTCCATTTATTGTCATGAGAGACGGGTTTGTGTGACCCACTACTCATGAAACATGGGTCAATGAATTTGACTCAAAACACTACATAGCTGAATGCTGATAGCAATATCACAAAAGTATTATCGTTAAAGTTATGTTGTAGGTTTAGAATGAGGGTTTATGCTTTAGTATTATGATTATGGTTAGGATTAAAATTATGGTTATTGCTAGGATAACACCTTAGGTTTACACCATGTTTACGATTAGGTTTGGGTTATGATTTGGTTAATATTAGGGTTAAATGTTGGTGTTACTAATTAAGGTTAAGCTTAAATATTAGGGTTAGTATTATAGGGTTTAGGGTAACAATTATTGTTAGAGATCATAACAATTACACCATGATTAGTATTAGGATAAGAGTTAGGGTTTTGATTAGGGTTAGACTTATATTTACGGTTAGGGTAATGATAAGGGTTTTCATCAGGGTTAGACTTACAATTATTGTCAATGTTATGATAAGGATTTAGGATTTAGAATATGATTTAGTGTAAGATTTTGGATTACCATGAGAGTTATAGATTTGTTTAGGATTGGGAGTTAGGGTTTTTTATTAGGATTATTATTACGGTTTAATGTTTAGGTTATGGTCTTATTTAGTATTAGGATTATGGTTATGGTTCTATTTTAGCATGTGTGTGTGTGTGCACGCGCGCGCGTGTGTGTAATCAATTATGAATATTAATATGGTTAGTTTCTTTTCTTCCATACTTTGTAGGCTGAAACTCTGTAAATATAGAGTATATATTAGCTAGTAGCAACTGCAACACATGTAACACATCGAATTAAATAATTTGATTAGGGCTTTAATTAGGGTTAGAATTTAGGGTTAAGGTTTATATCATGGTTAGTGTTTATATCATGATTAGGGTTAGGATCGAGGTTAGGATTAGGATTAGGATTATGGTTAGGGTTAGGATTATGGTTAGGGTTAATGTGATGGTTACAGTTATATTTTATGTCATGTTAGAGTTAGGGTTTGGGTTATGCTTAGGGTGAAAAATAGCAAAGTATTGTTCAGATTATGGTTAGAGTGAGCATTTAGGTTTATAGTTATGATTAGAAGTATGTTTAGGTTTAGGTCTTTCATCACGTCTCTAGAATTAAGGGTAGGGTTAGGATTAAGATTAAGGATTAGGGTTAGTGTTTAGCAATATGGTGACCATAATAGTTTGAATTTATATTATAGTGAGTATAATGAATTTATTTTTATATAAAGGAAGGTTAGGGTTAGGATTAGGATTTACCATTTAGAATTAAGGTTTAGTAATTAGTGTTAGGATTAGGGTTTAGCATTTACCTTTAGGATTTAGCACTTGCGATCAAGGTTGGTATATGAGTTAGATTTAAAATTAGGGATTAGGATTTGGGTTTGAGAATTTAAGATTAGGCTATAGGATTCGAGGTTTAGAATTTAGGATTAGTTTATAGGTTTAGATTTTTCATCATGGTTCTGGAACGAAGGCTAGGATTGGGATTAAAATTTAGGATTAAGGTTAGTGTTTAGTATTATTAGGATTTGGGGTTTAGAATTTAGGATTAGGCTATAGTATTTAGGGTTGGAAATAGGCCATAGGATTTAGGGAGTAGCATTTAGGATTAGGTTTTAGTATTTAGGATTATAGTTTAACTTAAGGTTTAGGATTAGGGTTAGAATTAAGATTTAGAAATTAAGGTTAGAATTAGGGTTTAGAAATTAGAATTTAGGGTTATGGTTGGGATTGTGGGTAGAACATGGATTTGTATGATGGTTTGTACTATGGTTACTGTTGGAGTAATATTATTTACTCCTTATTTAAGTTTACTTAGGTCAACTCATAAATGAGTTAGATGGATAACTTTGAGTCCAATTTGGACTCTATCATATCTAGAGGATATTGTAGAGTTCTATTATAACTCTACCTCCTCCTCGTTGAGACACTTGTCTCAACTCTATCCTTTCTTTTTACCAGCTCTTGCCTATTTAAGCAAAGCTCTTGTATGTGTATTCTCACCTCAGTTCAATCTAATATAGTGTTGAATACTTCTCTCTTCTGGTGGATGTCTGTGGATTGGGTTCTGGGTATAGGATAGTTTATCCTAACATGGCATCAGAGCAGCTGTCTTACAGCTCTTTCTAGTTTAGAGAGTTTTTCATTTTTTTTGTGTTGAGGTCCCTGGTCACCAGTGTTTGTAGATCTGATTTCACAGCACTATGAGATCTCACTTTGCACACTTAGTTTGTAAAAATGGGATGGGCTCTTGTTCATTAATGATTAGATCAATTTTATCTTGATTTGTAGGCATCTCTTCTATAATGTCCTGTTATATTACCATTGTATATGAGCTTTAGTCTTTTGCCACGCTCGAGTCCATAGTACCGGGCAAGAGGATCAGTCTCTAGCATCCAAGGGAGATGATTTTCTTGAACAGAATATTGTTTTAGCAAAGCATTCTTTTCTTCGACATTGAGTATTTGTTGTTCAAGTACAAGAACATGCTCCTTTATGTTGGTCAATAACTCTGTCTCACTTTGTGTGTGGAACAGAGTATAGATCTGTGTCGGCTCCAATTCGTGTGCTAGAATGGACTGTTTCTTCTGTCCTTGGTGAACTCACGCAGGCCAAGAAGCAGGGCGTATTATCAGCATGCACATTTCTTTTATCCCTGCCGACCATGAGTTTCTCATTGAATTTGCAAGCCCTTCCTCATCTTCTCTGAGAGGATGCTTAAAGGTATGGCGACAGCACATATTGCTAGGCCCGTGTTTTGATTATGTCCTTCGGGTATAGTTAGAGCCTGCGTAATTTAATTGGTTGGCATTCCCATACGTCGTGGGAGCTCAAAGGCACATGGTTTAACTTCCCTATGAAGCAAAAGATCAGGCTTTAACAATGCAATGGATGCTTTCTTAGTGGTTCTCAACACACTCCCAGCACTGGCTCGCAGCAGTTTGGTGGAGACATTATTAGAGGGCCCATCCAATGAATTGTCTCATTGATTGAAGGCCCCTGCAATTAACAATGACATGAGGGCCCGCATTTTTTCTTGTTTGCACTGTCGACCACTTTCATTAGTGGAGAACGTGGAACATGTTGGTGGTTTCTTTATGTTGGCCATCTTCTTCGGTGAGGTGATCCTTATCCTTGACAACGCATAATCCAAAGGTAGCCAATGTGGGAGTGCAGTGGTTGCACATGACCACATTTTTATTGGAGGGGCCAGCTCTGCCCAGCTAGCTTAGTATGTTCCTATGCGAGCTTGCAAAGCTGCAAGAAACAGTATCTTTCTGTGGAGGAATGATGCTTATCAAGCTCTCAACAATGAGCCTATGTTCTCTCATTTGTGCCTTGGGAACATCCTCTCTTACCCCGGCTACCACTAAATGAAGGCCGCCAGCAATGTTCGCATCTTCTTTGCTGGTTTCGAGCCAGCGTTGGCACCTCTGTGCCTTTAAAGCTCCTGACAGCCATCTTTGGCGTGCACTGTGATTGTGCCCTGTTTGAGTTGTTGATGCTCATGGTCACATAAAGCTACTAAAATCTTTTCTCATGAGAGGCAAATCCATGAAATGGCCCTTGATTTGCTTCATAGTATCCATACTGTTTGGCAATGTTTTGCCTATGCCTTTAATGGCATATATTTCAGTCCCTATTGTCCATTTCAAATGGTCAATGACTGTAATATCTTGGTGGTTATGGGGGTTGGCGTGCAGAGCCACCATCAAACCCAACCACCTACTCAGCTCTCCTTGGACCTTCTTCATCTATGAAGGGCACCTTTTCTGACATCATGAGCTGATGGTCCCATGGAGGACCCAACCTATACCCTCAGGTACTTAAGAGGGGTGGGCGATTTCATTCACCTTTCAACCCTAATAGGCGAGCATTGTCGCAAAGGTGATTTCATGCACTTCCTTAGTGTAATTTGTTTTCAAGTTTTTTGCTTGATTTGTCCTTTGGATCAGCTGAGCATCCTATGTAAGTATTGTTGTAGACACATTAGACCTAGTGTCTATCCATGTCATTTGGGGATTTTGCACACATGATGTGCCATATTATTGTACTCGCACTGAATTATAAAGTGTCATGGGGGGTTGTGTGTAGAGCCATTGTTTGCCAATCATAGCTTTGTCAAAGGAGAAATCCTCCACGACAACAGAAAAATCACTGATATTCTTGCCTCATGCAAGTGTGTAGTTTAACCGCACACACCCTTTTCTTCAGTCGCAAATATTTTTAGTCCCTTCTGCATAGCATGGTGACACATCATTCTCATGGATTTATCAAGCCTCACCCAAGTCAGCATTATGGGGGGGTTATCCTAATGTTCGTGTTTGTGCTAATACTTCCTTGGTTTCGCTTGAAGTGTACTGAGACACTCTTGCATTCCTTTTTCAGTAGGAAGTTCCTTGGTTTCACTTGAAGTGTGCTGAAACACTCTTGGATTCCTTTAAGACTATTACACCTGCATTTTCAACAAAGTTGAGATGTGATAATGGTATCACTCAAACAACACCATTGGTTGTGTAGTGAAGATCACTCATGCAGATTCCTTTGTCATTTGTATCTTTGACATCTAATCAACGATCGAGAAGTGTCAGTTGGAGCACTCATACAAATTTTTGTGTTCCTGATCATCATCTTCTTCAGAAGAGATCATCAGATATAGCACTAGAACAATCATCAACAGTTTTCTACAGATCCTTTATGCTTTTGTGGTGTTCACATTCATGATTTCAGGGCATATTTTTGAAGGCTTCTCAAACCTTCATGTTCTCTCTTTTGGAGAGGAGTTTTCTCACACTAGGTTTTCTCCTTTTCTCTGGTTATAAGAGATTTCTTTGTAGTTGTACATGGGTACCTAACATGGCCTAGTTGCTGGGACCCATAAAGCTTTTTTACTAAATTGTTTTTTACCTAAGTTGCACTTAAGGGGGGGTGTTGGACTAATATTATTTACTCCTTATTTAAGTTTACTTAGGTCAACTCATAAATGAGTTAGATAGATAACTTTGAGTCCAATTTGGACTCTATCATATCTAGAGGATATTGTAGAGTTCTATCAGAATTCTACCTCCTCCTGGTTGAGACACTTGTCTCAACCCTATCCTTTCTTTTTACCAGCTCTTGCCTATTTAAGCAGAGCTCTTGTATGTGTATTCTCACCTCAGTTCAATCTAATATAGTGTTGAATACTTCTCTCTTCTGGTGGATATCTATGGAATGGGTTCTGGGTATAGGATAGTTTATCCTAACAGTTACAATTATTGGTATGGTTAGGATCAAGGTTAGGTCCAGGTTTAGGATTAGGATAATCATTAGGTGTGCGATTTAGGGTGAGGGTTCAAATTATGGTTTAAGAATTTAGGATTAAGTATTAGGGCTTAGGATTCATCTTTAGTATTAGGGTTTAATCATTTGGGAGTAGGGTTGAAAAATTAGGGTTTGGCATTTAGGATTATGACTTAGCATGTAGAATTAGGGTTTAGAATTTAGGATTAGATTATAGAATTTAATATCACAAATAGGATTAGGGTTGTATTTAACATTCAGGATTAGGATTAGGGTTTAGCATATAGGATAAAGATTAAATTAGGTTTCAACAATTAGGTTTAGGATTATGGTTTGGCATTTACAATTTAGGGTTATGATTAAGATTACAGTTAGGATACAAGTTAACATCATATTTAGCATTATGGTTAGGGTTACAGTTTGTATTAGGATAAGGATTTAGGGTTATCATTAGGATTCAAATTTAGCATTTAGGATTAGGGTTTATCATTCAAAATTAGGATTAGGGTTTAGCATTTCAAATTCAGAGTTATGCATGGGATTACGGTAAAGGATTACATTATGGATAGTCTTATAGTTGGGGTTAGTTGTTTCTATTACTGTTAAGATTTAGGGTTAAAATTTAGGGTTTAGGATAAGGGTTAAGTAATTAGGGTTAATATCAGGGTTTAACATTCATAATTTGGGCTATCTTAGCCAAGGTTAGGTTTTAGATTATAATTATAAGTATAATTAGGGTTTTCATTTTGGTTAAGGTTAGAAGCACTATTAGGGTTAGGGTTGGGATTAGAATTAGAAGTACTATTAGGGTTAGGATTAGAAATATATTTAGGTGTATGCCTTGAATTAGGGTTTGCTTACAATTAGTGGTAGGATTTGGTTTAGGTTTATAGTTGTAGTTAGGTTAAGGTTAGGGTTAGCATTACTATTAGGGACAAAGATTGAAGTATATTTAGGTGTATGCTTTAGATTATAGTTTGGTTAGGGTTAGTGCTAGTATTTAGTTTAGGATTATAGTTATAGTTAGGTTTTAGGATTAAGATTAGGGTTTACAATATGGTTGGGGGAGGGCTAGGATTAGAATTAGCAAGGAGATCAACAAATATATGCAATCCTAATTAATAGAGAACACCTAAATGATATACTTAATTAATCCAAACTTAACATTAGTTGGGTCCTAATATATATATATATATATATATATATATATATATATATCCTTAGATTCATTTATATAAAATATATTTAATACATCCTTAGATTCATTTATATAAAAGTACATCTAGATATCAAAGCAACATTTCCATTTTTCTTTTTACATCTAAATCATTTGAAAATTTAACACTAAACTAAATATTTAAGGGACATTTCTATTTAGTTTTTCCAGTTTTTTTGCATGAAAATTATTTCAAATTCTATTATTAGATTATATTCAATTTTTTTAAAATTTTTAAATAAAACACAATTAATTATATATATTATTTTCACATTAATCTAAGATAACATATTGAAGTTATTCTATTAAAATAAAATTTCATAATTAATTATTTCTACTTAATCTAGTTAATGTAAGACTTGATTTTATATATATTTTTTCTATATTTATATTATAACAAAGTCTGTCTTTGAGTTCCATAGCAGAATTTCTTATGCGAATTGAGTTTTGAAAAATAATGACAAGAATTAATTAAATGATTCTTATTTAGAAACTATGACACAATTTACTTAGTGATTCTATTCTTAGAATTAAAGGCAACATTTGTAATGATATCTATCATGTAGGATTGGGCGATAGAAGAAAGGAGGAGAGACAAAATGATATCGTGCAAATTAGAGGTTGTTGAAAATATTCCTCGTCCCTCATTTGATGAAACTAGTTGACTCATTTTTTTAATTTTTTTTTCAAATTTTTGCTTCAAAGAAGTTTTTGCAGGGAGAGAAATAGTTAACAAACAATGTGTTATCTTCAAAGTGCGAACTCCAAAACATTGTTATGTGCCTAAAATCTAATGGTATTTTTTAACCATTCATGTGGTAGTCTGCATTTCATCTTCTTCCTTCACTCTGCTCCATAAATCAACAAAGAGGGAATAAATGAAGGCATCTCTCATTTAATGCCAAGCTCATAGTGGAATTCTTGTTACATAAACATACCACAATTTATTAGATGAGCGTGCCCTCTGACATTTCACTTGTAAATGTAAGAATGAGAGACTTACCCCATTCCTCTACAAATCTAAATTATCCTCTGCAAACATTAATTTCACAGAATTCTATTAGAACATAAATAGACTCATCTCTGAGTACCTGGTCGAGAGGCCGGTGTGGCAGAAGCTAGAGTTGCAAGTGTACTTGTAGTTCCATTCACTGTGAGTAAACAATCCATTAAAATAAAACAAAGAAATTTGACCCGTGGACAGAAAAAATAAGGATTTCTCTTGGACTCAAACAATATGCAAAATACTAATATATCGATGCACGATTTTCTAAATGTGTCGAAAGTTCGCACTACATATAAATAACTGAAAAAATCTGTTTGGAAGCACAACAAATAATATACATCTGTGCACGATGCTCTAAAAGTCTTGAATGCTTGCAGTGTATATGAATAAGAGAGAAATAAACTTTTTAAACTGAAAATTTATGTTTGCAAGCACACAATCCATAAATAAAATTTCACATAAATAACCACATTGTTATCTTTTTAGACTGCCATTCAACTCCAAAAACATTTCGACTGCTAATTTCTGTAAAATACAAGGTGAGCAAAACAAAATGCACAAACCTCTGGTACAGGCATCTGCAGTAACATTTTTGCCGCAGAAAGCAGGGAGTTTGAGAGCCCGCGTGGAAAATATAACTTTATTATACGAAACGGCCCTCATTCAAAACAAAACAAAACATATTAAAATATACTAAATCCTATCCTATTCAGAGAGTAATTTATATTTAAAAGAAAAATTTATTTGAAATGTAGCTTACCAGTCCCCACACAAACCACTTGCACAATAATCGAATTGCAGAGAATCAATCAAATTGAAAGAAACCCAGTGTCTTTATGTAAGAGATGTATGGGGAAGGTGAAATGACTATATTTGAAACATTTGCAGTTACAATTAAATCTTTTAATTGTTCGCAGTTACAAGAAATAGCTGTACATTTGCATTGACGACAAATGGCTAATTGCACTCACGAAATGGTCATTCCTTATGTGATATAAGCAACAACCTAACGCTTTGAATTCTCTATTTGTTCGCCTTCCAATTTCAAGCGGTCCATTTGAATTTGTAAACTAATTTCTTAGGGTTCTCACGTTTCACACGTTTCATATTCTGCACTGTCGACAACTTGTAACGGTTACACATTTTGAGTTCTCATCTACATGTATTGTCTTTCAATTAGAACAGCCAGTTGCACGTCAATTTTTTTTTAAAACTCCAAATGTTTACAACCAAAGATGATGCCACTATAGGAAGCCTCTCGGCTTGTAGGTTTAGAATGAGGGTTTATGGTTTAGTATTATGATTATGGTTAGGATTAAAATTATGGTTAGTGCTAGGAACAATAAACCCTCATTCTAAACAAGCCATTCCCCCAAACCCCAAACCCTTAAACCCCAAACCCCTAAATTTTTTAAACCCTAAACCCCAAACCCCAAACCCCTAAATTTTTTAAACCCCTAAACCCTAAACCCTAAACATCATGACTATAAGGCTCCTTTCTTCTCATCATATTGACAGATTCATCCACAACCTCAAGCATATTGATAACATTTTCTGGGGCTGTGTAAGTATAACTAATTGCAATCTTACCATCCTTGGGTTTAGAACTTTCCCCTTTATCGTATTTAGGCAAGGGTTCCTTGAATGCCTTGTGATCTGCATTAGTATTGAACCCCTCAATTTCAAGTTTCCCACTCTCAATTAAATCTTGGATAAGATGCTTGAGCTTACAGCAATTTTCAATGTCATGTCCAACACCATTGTGATATTTGCAAAAGGCCTTTTTGTTCCACCAACGAGGTTTGACTTCAGGCATGTGGAAATTTGCTGGATCTTGAGGTTGTGCAAGATTGTTAGCGATAAGAGTCTTGAAAATATCCTCATAAGAGTCACTAAGCTTAGAAAAGTGGCGTCTCTCCTTTTTGGCTTTATCTTGGTATCTCAGTTTTTGTTCTGGTTGGTTAGGAGTGTTGAGCTTCATGGCTTGAATTGCACTAGATAGATTAAGAACACCTTGATCCTTTGGTTGAGAGGAGTCAACAATCCCATCATTGACTACGTGCTTGTTCTTGTTCCAATGCGAATTCTTGCCTTTATCCTTATGAGAGTTGTTATTGTTTTGCTTAGCCAAGATTCCTTGTTCTTTCAAGACATCTTCTATTCTACATGTGATTTTGACCATGGTGTTGAATGAGTCAAAGACCATCTTTCGAACCTCATACCGCATTTCTAGCACTAAATTGCTAACAATGATGTCAATTCTTTCACGTTCAGGAATAGTCCAAGCATAACGAGGGCACAATCATCTCCACCTTTGTAAAAATGTGACAAAGGATTCCCCTTGGTTTTGTTTCAAGTTGCACAAATCAAGCATGGTGACTGATCTTGACAAGTTGTATGCGAAATGTTGTACAAATTTGTGGATGAGTTCTTTAAAATTTTTGACGGGAGGGGTAATGTTGGTAAACCACTCCATAGCTCGACCCTTGAGACTCCTTGGAAATAATCTCATCAGATAGGAGTCATCATAATGGAATTCAGAACTCATAATATAGAACTGACGCACATGATCATGCGGATCACCATTGCCATCATATTTGTCATATTGGGGAATTTCAACTTTCCTGGGAAAGTCCTTCATACTAACACTCTTATCAAATGGATCTGGTAAGAGTGAAATCGAGATTGAAAGAGATCTTAGGAGTCACCATCTTTTCCATCATCTTCTTCTTGTGAGGGGTTTTGTTTCTTAATCTTTCTATCCACATCAAAGTTGTAAGGAACCCTCGCACCCTTGTTGATCAAACTTTCAAGGAACTTATTTTTATTTTGCTCAATATATTGTTCCACATATTGTTGGAATAGTGGTTCTTGTTGTACTCTCGTAAAATCTTGAGCATCTATGTGTGCACTACTTCCTCCATGTTGGGAGCCATGATGAGCTCGTTGGGAGGGAGGTCTTGAGTTCCTTGGAGGTGATTGTCTCCTATAGTGGTCATGTTGTGAAGCCCTTCTTCTTCTAGGACTTACAGATGTTGAAGGTGACCTTGAACGTTGTTTGCCTCTTGGAGTGGCTGGGGGAGTAGATGGTGGAGAGTTGTTTCCACTGTTGGTACCCCTATTATCATAATGTGCATTAAGTTGTTGGGCTAGGAACTTGTCTCTTTCCTCTTGGAATGCCCTTCTTTGCATTTCCATTAAAGCTTGACTTTCCTCCTCAAGTTGTTTAAGTTTTTCTTATTTCCCGGCTTGTTCATCTCGATAGGATTTCTTTTCTCATTCAATCCTCTTAAGCCTATCACTTGTGTATCTTGAGGGATCTTGAAGTGGAGAGGTTGGTCTTGAATTTATGAAGAAACTAGTTGCATTCACATGAGCATCACAAGATTGGTTGCTTTGGTCATTATATTGTGACCTTTCATCTTGATGAGTTCGTCTATAATGCCTCTTAGTTCTTTGTTGAGCATCCAAATATCTGGTGTTGATGAGAGGTGACTCGGGTTGATTGTCATTTGAAAAATATCATCAAGGGTTACATCCATGGCTCCTCTTTCCTTTCTAGTCAAGGTGTAACTCATGTCCATACTTGATTAATGAGGTGCCAAAGAAGTGCTCAACTTGCTAAGACTACTCTTAGGCTCAAACCAAACTTCTAAAACACTCTTAGGAGATTGATCAAAAATGGGTTCCTTCCCCTTTCGCTTTTGGCGAGTTTGAACTAAAGGTAATTGTGTAAAGATTACTTGAGGTTGTTTTCCTTGGCCTACTTGGGATCTTGTTATAACCGGAATGAAAGAAAGATCCTCAATGACAAGATGACCTTACGAAACGTTGATATCAAACTAGGATAGTGAAAATACTCAAATGTCCAATAAGAGAGAGAGGAGAAAAAATTGATAAAGGGGATAGATCAATCACTTCCACAGTGGTGCGTAAGAGGATTCTAGTTTCCTAGCACATATGGATCAAGGTGACAACTAACCCAAAATATATTGAAACTAAATTTGTATGAAAGTGAATTTGGACAAGAGAATACTCAAACTCTCCAAGTGTGTAATCAAGGAATCTAAAGGTGAACCTTACCAATAAAGATGATTCCTAACTTGCTAATGACAAGCAAGATCTTTGGTGAGGTCAAAAATTACTAACTCAAGGTGTCTAAATCCAATAATCTGAGGTTCAAACAGGTTTCCAACAATAGAGTCTGAAACTCACTTAAAATCTAGCCCACTAAGGAAAATACTGAAAAATGGCTTAAATCAATAGAACAGTCAGCAAATTCTAGGCGTCAATTACCAGACAAATAGGGCAACACTTTCTAGTGAGGCGACAACTCGCTCTAAGCAGGGCAATATTTTCCAGGCAGCCTGTGCGATAGACTCTAGGCAAGCAGGGCGACAGTTGTTTAGCTGCGAACTGTCGCACGATATTTCTCAGTACAGTGTGTGATAATGTTCAGTGTCCTACGATACTTGACCAGTCAGTGCTAAAAATCTAAGTTTGAAGGCCAATTTGATCAAAATTTCTGTTTGAGGGTTGATTTTTTGGTTCCAAACACAGTGACAACAATAAATAACCAGGTTTGCAAACAGTAAGGGATCAAAACATGTCTTAAAACACTTGAAACAAGGGCAAAAGCAACCTTGCCAAGACAAGCAATTGTGATATCCAAATTGAAAATCCCTATCAATACTACCGTCAAGTTTGATGTTCAAGAACGTTTACACGAGTATTCCACAACGAAAACACTTCAAACAATTTCTATCCTAAAAAGTCAATGGCTCAATACTTAACAACTTGGCCCACAACTTGATGCTCCATTGCCTCACACAAAGTGGTTGCCCACAATAGATATTGGCTTTGTTGTGGAAGTGCCAATGACACAACCCAAGGAACACATATGGTGAGTGATCTTGGGGTGATCTAGGTTATTCCAGTTGGATCAATCCTTGCACCAAGAAGCTAAGCAGCAAAATAGGGTGGCTTCTATTTATGGTTCTTAGTAAGGGCTTCCATTCATAACACCCCTCTTGCTCCCCGTAAGGGAATCCTTACCTTGCGGCAAGTAACGGACCTCGCGGCCTCAGGAGTACCTTAAGCATTCTTGCATTCTTGCTTGACATTTTCCTCATGGTCACAATCCCATAAGCTGCTCACATCAAGCAAAGACAAGTGCTTTGTCTACCAAGGTTTTGTGTCCTTGATAGCCTTGAGTTTATAGTGGGTCAAAATAGCCGGTGAAAAGCTTGTCCCCACTTGGGTCGTTCCTCTTGATTGCTCAAGATCAGGCCCGCTAAAGGATTCCTAAACTAAACAAATAGTGGATCAATTTTTGAGGTTCAAGGTTTTTGATTCACCTCAAGGGTGAAGAGCATACTCCCCTATCTCAAAAACTTCTTCCAAACACACCAAGCAAAGGTTCAATTACCTTCTTGCTTTCAAAATCCAAAGATGGGTCAAGATTTCTGATTCACCACAAGGGCAAAGAGCATACTCTGTAACCACCCAAGAATTCCTACAACAAGATATTATGTTCCTATGAAATGAAACAACTAGTAAATGCCACACTTAAAATGAAATAAACAACAAACACTTGATTTTTCACTTTATGCAATGGGCAGCCCTACAAAAACTATTAGTAGCCCTTGTGCATGCAATTTTTTTGGCAAATTGTTTCAAGCAATAGCACCTACAACCACAACTTGTTAGCCCCACAAAGTTAGAAAGATCTAAAAACTCAAATGAAATCTGCAAACTAGATCTATCTAGCAACAACAAGCTAAACCAGCAAACTAACTAAATCCAAATTCGGCCAAAAAGATCCAAGAAAAAAATCACTGGTACAGTCAATGGTAAAGTCAGCAACAGTATCATGCGACACTTCACTACATACTGGTGCAACAATTTATCCTGGTGCAACAGTTCGCTGTACCTGTGGGCGACAGAATGTTCTGAACAGTGCAATATTATCTGTCAAACAGTGCGACACTTTTCCCTGCGAAGTATCGCCCTGCTATATAAGAAACTGTCGCACGACATTGGTGAAATGTCGTACGATATTCTGAGACAGAAAAATCCGAGACCGAAATTGAAGCTAAAAATTGATGAAAAATGAAGCAAAAATTGACGAAAATGCAGAAAATTAAGGACAAAGCTAAAGTATTCTGCCCCACGGTGGGTACCAAAAATGTGTACTCTAAAATAGTACACTTCTCTAAGTCATTACTTCAAAGGAAATCCATGGATGGGAAAGCTTCAAAAGCAACCTAGAGCTCTCTATGCATGGAGTTGCAAGATTATTGTAAGATTGCTCTCAGCTAGAGCTATTAAGCTAATGACCTTGCTAGTCAACCACACAATGAGAGATTAAAATGAAGACAAGGGAAAGAATGCCAATATCCCCAAGAATCAAGATGTAATATAATGCAATGCAAATTAATCTAAAATGAAGATGCAAGCATGCAATCTAAGCTATGAATGGAAATGAAAGTGTTACAATTCCCCTAATTAAGCTAGGTGAATTAATCTAAAGCATGAAAAGAAATCTAAGCTATAAATGCCATGATGATGCAATGCAAGCTAAGATAACATATAGATGCAAGATGAATTCCAAGAGTGCTCTAAATCTTCAAAAGCTCCAAGATGACCTAGAAAACCTGCCGCATAACATTAACATAAAATCAATATGTATAAAATGAGAAGAGAGCTCTTCTTTTATAGGTTCAGAACTGGATATCATCCCTATTGCAATGGATATAGTCCTTCTTGCGAGTTACCCACCTTCCCTAAATGATATACAACGAGATGGGGAGAGTAGGCGACACGCTTGATCGACTTGTCCTTCGTGGTAGCTTTGTTGTGTGTTTTCCTGCTGTGCTGTGCTTCTCTCATGATGTGTTTGCTAAATGTTGTTAAATTCTTTATACGATTCTTGTTACTCAATGCAAGATGATAAAATAATTGAAACTATCGTTCCATTCTTGTATATGTATCTCTATTCTTCTATATGTTGTTCAATGTATGTTGTAAATGTGTTATTGTTCGTAAATGTTTCCTTGTGTAATCTACTTGGATTCGAGATATGGTAGCACTAAATCTTTTTGGTCTCCATGTCATGGTCCGAAAAGATTCTCCTTCATATATCTTAAGTGATCTTTCCTCCTTTGTGATTGTAGTTCTACTTTCTTTGGGGAATGATGTCAATTCATTTGCAATAATATCATATATATATTATCTTATGATCATATTGACCCCACGGTAGGTAGATCCCTTATGTGTTCTCTATATGTTTCTGTGATATTTCCCTTGATTTTATTCGTCTGGGGGCATCTCGACGTGGAAACATAATCAGTGGAATTGTTTATGTTTTCGTTAAAGCCATTGCTCCTGCTAAGTGTCAACAATGACTTTAATGTGGGGGCATACGCTCTGCTCACTTATTGCACACACGTACACTATGCTAAATCTTCTAAAGGTAACACACATAAGTTGCTAAGTCCTGAGGAAGACATGCACTCAAAATATTTACACATTTCAAAACATTTTTCCTTTCTTTTTGGATTAAGAACTAATCCTTAAGAATGGATTTATATTAGGATCTCTTGATTCTTGTAGTTTCAAGCACACATACATTTTGATCCCTTAAGGTCGGAGGTGTCCTTAAGATTGGATCGCCCTTTTGATTTTATTCTTGTGGAATAAGAATATTCCTAGGAATAAATCTTTGGTGCGATTGACTAGTGAGTAGCCACATTCACTAGGCAATTCAATTCCATCTTTCCAGTTGCACCACTTTCTTGTGTGATTCACAATGGGACATAGGTTCTCATTGGGTGAGGTAGTCACACTCTTCTTTCTCTCTCTAGAGATGTCTCACTTATTTGTGATCTAGGAGTCGACGAAGACTTGAGTCCCTGGGGGCTTGGGATTTCTCTTTGTCCCTTAGATTACAATAAGATTATCTTGTTATTTTTATCTCCTTTACCAAGCGTTTGCATTGAATCCATACTCTTGCTAAAGTGGGGGCTTAATGTATCGTCTTAAAATGGAAGCACTTCCATGTTAAGAGCATTTAGGCCTCCGAGTAAGTGGTTTGGGGTCATGTTAAGTGTCTTGATCGGATCTTTGCATGTATTTGGCTTTCCCCCCCGCTTTTCGCTTCTTCTCCGCACTTGATTTCCTCATTCTAGGTGAAATTAGGGTTAGGGTCTTAGGACTTTTCCCTATTTTCCCATTTCCATGGCTCTATTTTCTAGGTAGGGTTCAAAAATGAGACCTCCTATTCCTTCATCATACCACTCAAAGGATTTTCTATCTATTTCAGACACTGGGTCCTATTCTGCTATCAATTTCTGAATTTCTAACACCACCTGGAACCTCTACTCCAGATTCTGGCACAATTAGGGTCTGAGGTCAATGTCAACCTTGACCCTGACCAGGTTAGGGTCAACCTCGACCTTGACCTCTTCCCGCCATATTTCAAATTTTTGACTGTCGGCAGTTTGGCTTTTGGGAAAATCATTTCTCCACCTCCAGGTCGGCTGTTTCGGGCTCTGAAACGGTAAATCCTTTAATTTGCATTTAATCAAGGTATATTTTCTAAAGGGTAGGACCTAATTGGGATTCAATTCTCCAAGGTGGCCCTTTTAGAGGAATGTATCCTAGATCACTATAAAAGGAGGCCTTCCTTTCTCATTTTCAATCATCAAGTTTCAAGCACTCTTCTCTCAAGCTCTCAAGGTGATCAAGCAATCAACTGTTCAAGCCATCAAGCATTCTAGCATTCAAGTAAGTCTTCAAGCATTCATCAATGAGATCCATTGTTAGCTATTGAAGGATTCAATCTCTTTGAAGCCCCCTTGAAGATCCATCCTTTTCCATCCATTCAAGCCTTCTCATATGCAAAGATCAAATCAAGATTGGTGTTGAAGATCAAAATACCATTGATTAGAGACATCTTGCCATCCATTGAAGCATTCCTACTTGCGGATTTGAGGATTTGAATCCTCTTCAAGGACTTCAACATAAGCAAGGTGATTTGTTTCAATTACTTTGTTTATGCACCGTACATTTCAATTCAATTTCAAGGAATTCCTAAATTGGGGTTTGACCAAGGCAAACCCCCCATACAACCAAAAACCCCTATTTTCTTGCAGGTATAGGTGTGAAATCTTGGATTTGAGAGCGAATTTGGATACCCTTTTTAGCAATCTTTCAGGATCTACAAACAGAATCAAAATCGGACTTCAAATAAAAAATGTGGTCTTTGACCTTTTAAAAGGTCAAAGTCGACCTGTGTGAATTTGGAGAAAAGATTTATGGGTTTTGTCCACCTCGACATTTTCAGTCCAGAATAGGTGACAGAATATTCAAAAAGTTCATACAGAGGCCAGAATTCATCATTTTCCAGATCTACCCTAATTCAAGGTTAGTACTTGCAATTCAATTATTTCAATATCAAACATAACAATTTCTCCCTGGGGAAACATCAGATTTGTTCTTTCCTGTATATTTTCCATCAAATTGATCTGATTCTGCATTAGCCTCTTAGGTTGATCAAATTGGATCTCCTTTTTGGGAATTTGGATTTGAGAATAGATCTCTTATTTCCCTCTTTCCATCCCCCAAAACATTTGAAAAAGGTTGAATCCATTTTAACCCTATTCATGAATAAAAGGGGAGGACATATTCCTTTTAATTAAATAAAGACTTAGGATAAAATGGTTAATCCATAGAATAAAATCGAATAAATGATAGAATTAGGATTTGATCAAGGAAATTGATATAATTGATATTTAAGCTGAAAATGTTGATCCAAGAAATTAATAATTTGCTAAATGGGGGCCCAAAGTCTGTGTAACATTTTTGGGTGTATACAACTCCCATAGTATTTGATGTTGCAGAAAAGAAAAGATATGTTTCTAAGAAGCATCCATTTGATTCAACCCTAGATGATTTAGAGGGAGTATTCTCCCGCATGCCTATGGGCATTATGCATGTCGAGGACATTAGGGCATACATCTATTGCAAGAAGGAACTAGTAGGTTTGGATAGATTAAGGGCGCACATGGATACTATGTTGAAACGAGACAAAACCTTCTTAGATAAGTATGTGAAATGGAATGATCACCCTATTGTGGAGTATGCTATGTCATATGAATTTTATGAGACATAATAGATCAAGATACTCTTGAGCAGAATTCATGATGACCTATTTTGGATAGGATGTACCAGTTAGAATCACTAGTGACCTTATATATGAGATGACAAGCCTCTCTAAGACAAGCGTCGTCCTTCCAGCAGGTAAGGATGTCAGAAAATTGGTTGAGAAAACATGTAAGTCAATGAGTGATAGGCGCAGGATGACAATTGAGCCTATTGAGAAAGCTGACATCAAATTGATGTTAATGATACTAGGATACAAGTTTCAACACACTAGCAGGGTGAATAGTGTTCTACGGCCACTATTTTAGCAGCTATTAGACTTGTGAAGGAAGATGGAGAATTCAATCTATGTGAAATCTTGCGCGCACAACTGATTGATAACATCAAGGCTATCAAGCATGATAAGACCAAAATATTTAGGTTTGGGTCCTTAATCATTTACATGTATCTTCATATAGTTGGAAAAGAATCAGATGTATATTTGGACAAGTCCTTTCCAACCATGCCACACATATTTTACGAGGCATCCATAGAAAGCACATTGAAAGACTACATTACATTGGAGTTAAAAACATTCAGGGAAAAGATGCAAATCAGACACAGAATTCCAAAGAGCATTGTGGAAAAGTATAAAGATACTATTTGCTTTATGGTAGAGACAAAAATAACCTGTATGGAAGATGTTGAGACAAGATATATGATGTATATTCAATCAGTACTCAGGCGATCATCACCATTTAAACCACTGATTTTGTTTGCC
This sequence comes from Thuja plicata, assembly GCA_018584345.1. Lineage (NCBI taxonomy): Eukaryota > Viridiplantae > Streptophyta > Pinopsida > Cupressales > Cupressaceae > Thuja > Thuja plicata. The sequence goes on along the minus strand of MU224045.1, from coordinate 2,367,014 downwards.
TGATGTAAACCAACTGATATTATACCCCTTAATTTGTTTAGTTTTAGTCTGCCCTTAGTTTGAGGATACCGTATAGAACTCATGGTAAGAGAGATTGTTTTCTAAATTGTTTGTAAAGAGAGAATCAGAATCATTAATTATCAGTATGGGAAAGCCATAGTGCCTGTAGTGGTACTTGCTCTTTTCTTTATTTTGACATGGGTGCTTAAAAGATTAATAATGTGATCTCATATTATGAAGTTTCTATTAAGTATCTAGTTATATTTATATTAAACTAGATACTTATTCGTGATTAGTTGCGATTAATCGCGTTTCATTGCAGGTTAATGCTTCTATGGTTTGTTTCATTTCAAAGGCTTTAAGAAGTTTGATTACATTGAGGCACTGATGGGGAATTGAGATCTTAACTTGGAATTGAGATCTAACTTTTAAGTGTGTTGACTTAGGCATTATTGTTGCACAACTTGCCAAAAAATACCTTTAGATGAGGTAGTTTGTATAGTACATGAATAGTGGAAGTGGCATTGTAACTCATTGTGGTTCAAGTGAATTGAACCAAATGTTTGGCTTTGATGCTTTTGATAAGGATCAATATGAAGATTATTAAATTAATAAATATTAATTTTAATTTTCATTGTGTATTGACATTTGACAAATCATTGAATTATGAACCTACCAGTATTTTCATTTTGTAAATTATGAGTTATTTAAATATTTTTATTGTTGGTAGTTATGAGTGTCATTGTTTTATATTATAAAATTTTAAATTTTTTAATACATATATATTAACTATATATTCATACATACATATATACGTACAAACATACATATAGATATATTACCGCATCTGTACCTAAGGGGAAAAAAATTTCCCATACCATTGTACTGGTTTTTGACATCCATAGCCACACCTGTACCTGACCTGGTACCTTAAAAAAATATCTTCAAATAAAAATAAGTAATGTAAATAAAACAAAATTGTTCTTAAATAAAAATAAAATTATATGTGTCGATGTATGCATGTTGTAAATAAAATAGTTCTGAAGTAAAATAAACTAACTCTTTAAGTTATTATGGACAAGTACAACTGTTATATGTAACTTCCTTGCATTAATTTTCTTTCCTTGAATAATTTTGGTATTTTAAAACTACAAAGAATCAAGCTATCATGGGCAAGAGTTTGACTTATTATGTATTTGATCATGAAACACAAATGCCTTACCTATATTTGGTTTTCTAATTGTTTATTTTTGAAAGAATGCAGAAATTAGGTGGCAATGCTATGCTTGTGGATGTCGAGCATGCGTTTGATCCATGCTATTCAAAGGCATTGGGGGTGGACATTGAAAGTCTAATTGTTTGCCAGCCAGACAGTGGAGAGATGGCTTTAGAAAGTAAAACTCACTCTATCCTTCATGCTGTAAAAGTACTTGATTTATTATGGTCCACTAAGCTCTTGGCTATTAGATTTCCCTATTTTTGTCTTCTCTTCCTGTATGAACATGCATTTTGCTGAAATGAATGAGGCTTACTTGAAGGTTATAGATTTAATTCAAATGAAGCAAAAATGCATATCAAGATAAGGCAGATATCATATAAAGAACATTTTGCAGAGTTGGAATATTTGCAAAAGCTACTTTGATAATTTTAGAAGCTTGACTGATTGTTGACATTGTGATATAATAAAAACATGTTATCTGCATGACTTTGATCATGTTTAGTTTGACTATCAGTACATGAAAATCATTAAATCGTTAGAGGCAGACAAGTCTGGGCCCATTACAAAACCTCAAAAAGACAACACAATTATCATTGATAATGTGGAGATAGCCATGGCGGCTACTGATAAAAATCTGGATAAATTTGAAGAAGCATTTGTCAGCACTCTAGAAGCTAAAATTCTTTGTGGTAGTAATTCTCCTAACCCACAGGAAGTTTTGATTGAAGACATAACAAGAGAAGGAGAAAAAGAGAAAGAAGAGAAAATAGAAAAAGAAATAGAAAAGATTGAAAAAGAAAAAATGGATAAAGAAATAGAAAAAGAAAAAATAGAAAAAGGAAAAGAAATAAAAGTCAAGAAAGAAATAATGGATAACACTCCCATAAATCCATCACCCTCTGCATTGTTGTCAAGTTTAACACCTGACACAACCAATTTGGACTCATGGGGAGAAGAAGATTTGATTAAATTTAGCGTCCTAGCCATGGAGAAGGCCAACAAGAAACAAGTAATGAGGAATCCTCTCCTGGTAGAATCAGTAAACATATTGAACAATCTATTGCCAGCAGACAAGAAAGTGTCTAAGATACACTTGGTGGATGATGTGAGCAAAGTCATTTCATATTTTAAGAGCAATTTCTCAAACCTTGAAGAATCTGCATCCCTAGTTGCAGAAGAGAAGTGTTAGGAATAAGGTGTCTCAACCTTGGATAATTGCTATTCTTATTATTTGTTTTGTAAATGTATTTTTTGCAAATAATGTAATTAAGTGTGAGTGTACATGTCTAGTTGGCATGTTGATGTGTCACTCCACTTGTATGTTGACTAGGATGGTCAACCATGGCCTACATGGATTTAGTCGCCCCACTTTGTGATAGAGATATAATGCCTTGTGTCGGCATCTTGGACATTATTTAAGGAAATCGTAACTGATAGGGTTATGACGGATTCCTATGACGCGTAAGAGCTATTTAAGGAATGTGCTATGACAAGTGTAAGGGCATCTTATGACTAGGGCCTATTTGGGCGCCCAAGAAGGAGTGGTTGGTGTGTGTAAGAGAATATGCCAAAAATAGGTTGGTATGACAGATTCTCTTACACTTCTCTTGTGACCGTTATTTTTGGCGAATTCTATGACAAGCTGTCATAGTCTATTCTAGGGATGGACGCCTATTCTTGGGATTGCATGTAACAAATGTGTACATGTGGCTTTGTGCATGGGTCTTGGTGGTTGTGCCCATTTTTGGGTCCTGAGGAGTCTATATATATGATGCTGCTCCTATGGGAGAGACATAACATAATATAAGTCTTGTTGGCTTTGTCTCTCATTTCCTGAAAGAACTTGCATTGCAAGTGTATTGTAATATTTGTGTTGAAGATAATACATTGTGCAGGTTTTGGAGGGGTGGGGTTGTTTTACCGAAAGGTTTTTCCCCACCGGCATCTCTTTGTGTTTATGTGTTTCAATCTTCTCTATCTATTTTCTATATGCATGGTATATGCTACAATATTATTGTTAATTAGCTTAATGAATCTGAAATTGGAAGGATTTAAAAGAATTTGCATAATACTTTCCTTAGGAGATTAGTGTAGGAAGCTATTTCCACACCTGAGTTTCCATACAATTGGTATCAGAGCCTGATCAACTTTTGATCCTAGTTGTTGGGTAGGGTTTTTTGAGCTAATCTCAAGTTGAGTGGGAGTTTTGTGTAGAGCATTCTGAATCTTATTTGCAGATTGAGATGGCGAGTTCCTCATACAGTAGAATGGAGGTGGAGAAATTGAATGGCACTAATTTCGAGTTGTGGAAACTCAAGATGGAAGACATGCTTAAAGACCGCGATCTATGGGAGGCTACTTCACTCGATGTGAGACCTACAACAATATCTCAAGCGGATTGGGATATCAAGGATCGGAAGGCTAAGGGTCTCATCAGACTCTGTCTGTCAGACGCCATTCTTCTGAATGATCTTGATGAGACTACTGCAAATTCTTTGTAGAAATGGCTTGGGTCTGTGTATCAGGCCAAATCTCTGGTGAATAAGTTGTTCCTGAGAAAGAAGTTGTATTCTTTAAGAATGGAGGAAGGAGGATCCGTAACTAATCATCTCAATGCATTCAATTTATTGGTTGCACAGTTGGCATCATCTGGTGCCAAGATCGAGGAGGAGGATTGTTGTATGGCCTTGCTTTTTTCCTTACCGGATTTGTGGGACCATCTTGTGATGGCCCTTGGAAGTACTATAGTCACATTCCATATGGATGATGTGGTGTCTTCGCTGCTATCTGAGGAGATGCGAAGAAAGACTTCAGATTCGTCTAAGGAAGCCCTTGTTGTTCACGGGAGATCCAACAACAGAGGAAAGCAGAATGACTCCTGGAAAGTCCAAGGCGAAATGTTGGAACTGTGATAACTCTGGGCACTTCCGGAAGGACTGCAAAGAACCAAAGAAGAAGAAGAAAGGCTCAGATTCAACTTCTGAAAAATCTTAAGATGGAGATGCTTTTATTGTAGCTTTGGTAGCCCATGCATCTGATGATGTGTGGTTAGTTGACTCGGGTGCTTCTTTTCACATGACCTCTCATCGAAACTGGTTCTCAAAATATGAAGAGTTTGATGGTGGAAAGGTGTACTTGGGTGATGATTCTCACCTAAAGATAGTTGGACGTGGAAGGGTCACTATCAAATTTCCTGATGGACGAGTAAAGGGAATCAACAGAGTTATGCACATTTTGGGTTTGGCATGAAACCTATTATCTGTAAGTATGCTGAATGATGTAGGTGTGCAGGTTGTTTTTTCGAAAGATGGATGCAAGATGATAAGAGGATCGATAGTGCTTGCAAGGGGTACTAGGAGAGGTACCTTATTTCAGCTAGATGCATGTATTCCTCTATGTAATAGTTCTTCATCCTCACCATCTGAATGAGCAGTGA
>MU224045.1:2351200-2361327 GCA_018584345.1 Thuja plicata | reverse complement strand
TGTTAGATTCCAGTTGTGCTTTTGCTTTGATTACTAACACTGATGAGCCTAGATCTGTGAAAGAGGCTTTGGGCATGGAAGATGCAGGTTCCTGGATTGAGGCTATGGATGACGAGATGGCTTCATTGGAGAAAAATAAAACTTGGGACCTTGTACCTTTGCCTAAAGGGAGAAAACCTGTTGGTTGTAAATGGGTGTTCAGGAAGAAATTATGTGCAGATGGCAGTGTTGAAAGGTACAAAGCTAGATTTGTTGCAAAGGGGTATTCACAGGTAGAGGGAATAGATTATGGTGAAATATTCTCTCCTGTTGAAAAGTTGACATCCATTAGATTTATGTTATCTCTTGCTGCATCATATGATTTAGAGATAGAACAGGTGGATGTGAAGACATCTTTCCTTCATGGTGATTTGAAGGAAGAGATTTATATGTCACAACCTGAGCACTACATTGTTAAAGGTAAAGAACCCTTACTTTGCAGATTAAAGAAATCTCTATATGGTTTGAAGCAATCTCCTCGGATGTGTTACCTTAAGTTTGATGCCTTTGTGTTGTCAATTGGATTTGTAAGATCGAAATCAAATCATTGTGTTTATTTCAGAGTTGAAAAAGACCGCCTTCTTATTGTTGCATTATATGTTGATGATATGTTGTTGTTTGGGAAGGGTAAGGGTATGATTTCTGATTTTAAATTTTAGTTGTCAGCACAGTTTGAGACGAAAGATCTTGGGGCAGCAAGGTACATCTTGGGTATGGAAATCAGTAGAGATAGGTCTAACAGAAAACTTTGGTTGAGTCAGAGTAATTATGTGAAGTCTGTGTTGGATAGGTTCAACATGGCAGATTGTAGACCACTTTGTATTCCTGTTTCTGTGGGAACAAAGTTATCTGTAGATTATTGTCCAAAATCTCCTAGTGAGGTGGAGGACATGAGTAAAGTACCTTATGCTAGTGCAATTGGTAGTCTTATGTATGCTATGGTCTTTGCTAGACCAGACATTGCCCAAACAGTGGGAGTCTTGAGTCAGTTTATGGCTAACCCTAGACGAGCACGTTGGGATGCAGTTAAGCGAGTATTCAGATATTTGAGGGGTACATCAGATTACTCCATATGTTATCATGGTAAATCTTTTGGATCTCCGCATTCAGTTTGTATTCGTGGGTTTGTGGATTCATATTGGGCAAGTGATATTGACAGTAGGAGATCCACTAGTGCTTATATGTTCACTATGTTTGGTGGTGCCATCAGTTGGATGAGTAAGCGACAACCTGTGGTTGCTTTGTCCACTACAGAAGCTGAGTACATGGCTGCTACTCATGCTTGTACGGAAGCCATTTGGCTTAGGAGATTGTGTTCTGATGTTAGTGTTGATGCAGAATAGATTACTATTTGGTGTGACAGTCAGAGTGCTATTTGCCTTGCGAAGAATCCAACTTTCCATGCCAGAACGAAGCACATTGATGTGCAGTTTCACTTTGCGAGAGATATGGTGGAAGATGGAAAGGTAAATTTGGAGAAGGTAGATACTGTGATGAATGTTGCAGATGCATTAACGAAACCAGTGGCCACTGAGAAGTTCAGATGGTGTTCGGAGTCTATGGGCCTTTTGGCCTATAGCAGTTAGTTCCTGTTATGTTCTTGTTGCTCTTACAAGGTGTTCGACAAGTGGGAGAATGTTAGGAATAAGGTGTCTCAACCTTGGATAATTCCTATTCTTATTATTTGTTTTGTAAATGTATTTTTTGCAAATAGTGTAATTAAGTGTGAGTGTACATGTCTAGTTGGCATGTTGATGTGTCACTCCACGTGTATGTTGACTAGGATGGTCCGCCCTGGATCTCGCACACGAGCTCACAGTGACTCCACCCTGGATCTCGCCTGTAAGCTCGTGGTAAATTTGACCCAAGTTGGGTTACCACTTTATGGATAGTACTCTGTTGATGCATCCGCGGATGAATGCACGTTTACCCACATTAAGAAATTTTTTTTAAACTCTTTTTTTATTCTTTTCGTCGTACAGAGCCTCTAATCAATATTTTTTTCTGTGACTTCTGACCCCATTATCATGACCTCGCCCGCAAGCTCGCTATGACTTCCCCTCGGTCTCACCTGAGAGCTTTCCATGACTTCACTGTTACAATATATGCTTTCGAGAGCTTTCTATCAGTGAGAGTTATAATCTCATACCAAGCCATTTTGAGGTTACAAACCACCAAATTGATCAACCCTTCACTCAATCTTATAACAAATGATTCTGAGGTTATAGATCTACAAATTGGTCAATCATGATGAGGTTACAGATCATGGAATCGGCCAACCCTTCACTCAAAATCAACTCCAATCTCATAACAAACTATTATAAGGTTATCAATCACTGAATATGTCAACCCTCACTCAGAATCAACTATAATTTCATAAATATCCATTCTGAGGTTACAGATCATTGACTCGGTCAATGCTTCACTCAATCTTATAACAAACCATTTTGTGGTTACAAATCACCGAATCGGTCAACCCTTCACTGAAAATAAGCTAGAATATCATAACAAGACATTCTAAGGTTATAGATTGTTGAATAAGTCAACCCTTCACTTAGAATGAACTATACTCTCATAACAAGCCATTCTGAGTTTAGAGATCATTGAATTCATCAACTATTCAATAAGAATTAGCTACAATCTTATAACAAACCATTCTGAGGTTTCAGCTAACCATATCGGTCAACCTTTCACTCAGAATCATCTCCAATCTCATAACAAACCATTCTAAGGTTACAAATTCTTGATAAAGTCATAACAAACCATTTTGAGGTTATAGAGCATTGAATCAGTCAATAGTGCAATCAGAATCAGTTACAATCTTATAACAAACCATTATGAGGTTATAGATCATTGAATCAGTCAATAGTTCAATCATAATCAGTTACAATCTTATAACAAACCATTATGAGGTTATAAATCACCAAATCGGTCAACTCTTCACTCGAAATCAGTTAGAATATCATAACAAGTCATTCTGAGGTTACAGATCACCAAATAACTCAACCCCTAACTCAGAATCAAATATAATCTCATAACAAGTCATTCTAACTTTACAAATCATCGAATAGGTCAACCCTTCACTTAATCTTATAAAAAACCATTTTGTGGTTACAGATCATCGAATCAGTACACCCTTCACTTAGAATTAGCTACAATGTCATAATATTCCATTATGAGGTTACATATCATTTAATAAGTCAACCCTTCACTCATAATCTCATAACAAGCCATTCTAAGGATTTAGATCATCAAATCGATCAGCCCTTCACTCAATCTTATAACAAACTATTATGTGGTTATAGATTACTGAATCAATTAGCACTTCAATCATTATCAACTCTAATCTCATAACAAACCGTTTTGAAGTTATAGATCACTGAATAAGTTAACCCTTCACTCAGAATCAACTATAATCTCACAACAAGTCATTCTAAGGTTATAGATTATCAAATCAGTCAACTATTTAATCTAAATCAGCTAAATATTATAACAAATGATTTTGAGGTTACATTTATCGAATTGGTCAACCCTTTACTTAGAATCAACTTCAATCTTATAACGAACTATTCTGAAGTTACAAATCGCCAAATTAGTCAACCCTTCACTCATAATCAACTATAATCTCATAATAAGCCATTCTAAGGTTACAGATCATCGAATCGATCAACCCTTCACTCATTCTTATAACAAACCATTCTGAGGTTACAGATCACCGAATTAGTCAACCCTTTAATCAAAATCAGCTACAATGTCATAACAAGTCATTCTGAGGTTACATATTGCCAAAAGTCGACCCTTTATGCAGAATCAACTATAATCAAATAACAAGCCATTTTGAGGTTACAGGTCATCGAATCGGTCAATGGTTTAATCATAATCAACTACAATCTTATAACAAACTATTATAAGGTAATAGATCACCAAATTTGTCAGTCCTTCCCTCAAAATCAGCTACTATATCATAACAAGCCATTCTAGGGTTACATTTCACCGAATAAGTTAACTCTTCACTCAGAATCAACTATAATCTCATAACAATCTATTCTAAGGTTACAGATCATTGAATCAGTCAACAGTTTAATCATAATCAACTGTAATCCTATAACAAACTATTTTGAGGTTACAAATCAATGAATCAGCCAACCCTTCACTCAGAATCAACTACAATGTCATAACAAACCATTCTGAGCTTACAGATCACCGAATCAGTCAACCCTTCACTCAGAATCAACTACAATCTCATAACAAGACATTCTGAACACATATTATCGAATAAGTCAACCCTTTACTCAGAATTAACTATAATCTTATAAAAAGTCATTCTAAGCTTACAGATCATCGAATCGTTCAATGGTTCAATCAGGATCAACTACAATCTTATAATAAACCATTATGAGATTATAGATCAATACATCAGCCAACCCTTTACTCATAATCAACTACAATGTCATAACAAGCCATTCTAAGGTTACAGATCACTGAATAAGTCAATCCTTCACTTAGAATCAACTATAATCTCATAACATGTCATTATGAGGTTACAGATCATCAAATCAGTCAATGGTTCAATCAGAATCAACTATAATTTTATAACATACCATTCTAAGGTTACGGATTATCGAATCGGTCAAACCTTCACTTACAATCAACTACAATGTCATAACAAGCCATTATGAGGTTATAAATCGATGATAAGTCAACCATTCACTCAAAATGAACTATAATATCATAAAATGTCATTTTGAGGTTATAGATCATCGAATCAGTCAACCCCTCACTCAATCTTATAACAAACCATTCTGTGGTTACAAATCACTGAATCGATCAACCCTTCACTCATAATCAACTACAATGCCATAATAAGCCATTCTAAGGTTAAAGATCATTGAATAAGTCAACCCTTCACTCAGAATCAACTATAATTTTATAATAAGTCATTCTAAGGTTATAAATCATCAAATGGGTCAACCCTACACTCAATCCTATAACAAACAATTTTGAGGTCACAAATCATTCAATTAGTCAACCCTTCACTCAGAATCAACTAGCAAGCCATTCTAAGGTTAGTGATCCCCAAATCAGTCAACTCTTCACTCAGAATCTACTATATTCTCATAATAAGCCATTTTGAGGTAACTGATCATTGATTTAGGAAATCATTCAATAATAATTAGCTACAACCTTATAAAAATCCATTCTAATGTTACATCTCACCATATTGGTCAACCCTTCACTAAGAATCAATTCCAATCTCATAACAAACCATTCTAAGGATTAGATCGTATATAAAGTCAACCACTCACTCAAAATCAACTATCATAACAAGTCATTCTGAGGTTACAAATTATCAAATCGGTCAACAGTTCAATCAAAATTAGCTACAATCTTATAAAAAATCATTTGAGTTTACAACTCACCGAGTCAATCAATCCTTCACTCAGAATCAACTACAATGCAATAACAAAAATTCTGGGGGTATAGATCACCAAATAAGTCAATCCTTCACTATACATGGAAAGAAAAATAGAAATCGACTTAGATGAGCCTTGCTTTACAACTTTAATCCAACCTGTAAAATAAATGAATGGTATGAGTTCAAAAAATTAAAATTATTATGACAAATGCCTAAGCTTTTCCATAGTTCTGATAATTCCTACCTTAAAAAAATTAGATATTCATTCGCTCAACAGGATAAAAAGGAGAAACCCAACTGTGCAAAATTAAACTAATAATTAAATAATGGTATAATTTATCAATGTATTGACCATAAATGCAATAATTTAAAGGAACAATTTTTTTTCAAAAATAAAATATTCTGGTTGATTAATACTTGCTAAATCTTCTTGCTATCATTAGTTTGAGACATGCACAGTCACTGTAATTATTATTGAAGTATCAAAGTTGAATTTTAGCTTATAATAATAAAAAAATCAGATACTCATTTTGGTGAATAGGATAAAAACGAGAATCATAGCCAGTAGTAGCAGGTATAGTTCATTGGAGACAAGGTACATGTTATGTATCATATTCACTCACTGATCATAGCTTCAATCATTGACTAGAATCAACTAAAATTGCATAATAAGTCATTCTGAGGTTCTAGATTGCCGAATTGGTCAACTGTTCGATGAGAATCAGTTACAATCGCATAACAAGCCATTCTAAGGTTCTAGATTGTCAAATCAGTCATCTGTTTGATGAGAATCATGTATAATCGCATAATAAGTCATTCTAAGGTTCTAGATACTCCAATCGATCAACTGTTCGATGAGAATTAGTTACAATCGCATAATAAGCCATTGTGAAGTTCTAGATCACCGAATCGGTCAATCGTTCGATGAGAATCAATTACAATCACATAACAAGTCATTCTAAGTTTTTCTAGATCACTAAATCGATTAATAGTTTGAATATAATCGACTACAATCGCATAACAAGTTGTTTTAAGTTTCTAAATCACCGCATCGGTCAACCGTTTGATGAGAATTAGCTACAATCACACACAAGTCATTGTGAGGTTCTAGATCGTCGAATCGGTCGACCGTTCGATGATAATCAAAGTCATTTTGAGGTTCTAGATTGCCGAATCAGTCAACTGTTCAATGAGAATTGGCTACAATCACATAACAAGTCATTTTGACATTCTAGATCGCCGAATCGGTCAACTGTTTGATGAGAATCAACTATAATCGCACAAAAAGTCATTCTGAGGTTCTAGATTGCCAAATCGGTCAACCGTTCGATGAAAATCAGCTAGAAGCACATAATAAGTCATTCTGAGGTTCTCCATTGCCGATTTGGTCAACTGTTCGATTAGAATCAGCTACAATCGCATAACAAGTCATTCGCTTGTTATGCGATTGTAGATGATTGTAGAAGTTTTCCATGGTTGGAAGCCATCATATCATGATCTAAGGTGATGTGAAAACTAGGTATCATGATCTAAAATGATTCCTCATATTACGATCTAAGGTAATATGTAAAATTAGGTATCACGTGTTAGGTGATTCCTCATATCACATGTTAGGTGATATATAAAACTGGGTATCACATGTTAGGTGATTCCTCATATCACATGTTAGGTGATATGTAAAACTGGGTATCACGTGTTTGGTGATTCCTCATACCACATGTTAGGTGATATCAAAGATCTGAGAATCGCCATTGAACCGCATGAATCACCGGTTTGGCGAATTGGTTCATGCAAAATGATTTTTTTTTAAAACAGCAAGAAGGAAGAGCACCAAAGAGAACAAAAATCCATTTGGGGAGGCCATAAGATTGCATTGGGAGCATTAAGGAGTCAATAACAACACTCCTCAACTCATTTGCAAGAGATAAGTGTTGATTTTTTTTTGGTATGTTAGTGTATTATTTATTTTTTGTTAAATTTTTTTAGTTTTCATTTGCAAATCTTGAATGTTTGTTTTTTAGTTTTACTAAATTGCAAAGTAGGCTTTGTTGTTTTGTTTATTAGTCTGTCATACTTCAAATTTTTAAATATAGAGTTTTTACTTGAAATTTCTTATTGCAACAGTCTTAATTTTCATTTTCCACAATGGGTAAAAATGATAAGTGTTGGAAATATACCTAAGACTTTCTTGGAAGAACAATATTTCAAACAAAATGTATGTTTTGTAAAGAAATAAATTTTGGTGGCATTTATAGATTCAAATTACACATTGCTGGCATACCTGGACATGATATTGCAATTTGCACTAAACAAATAGTTGAGGCAAAACGCACTTGTTTAGTGGCATTAAAAAATTTTGAACAAGAAAAAATAAATAAGAAAAGGCAACTAGAAGAGATAAGGGCTATTGGCTCCCATGCTCCCACAGTCGCATCTGCATCTACACCTGCATCAGAGTCCACATCCGTAGGGTGTGTTGGAGAGGGTTCTTCCAGACCTCCTTTTCGTCCTAGTGATGTTGCTCGTGCCAGTGTTGATGCTAGTGGTAGTGGTAGTGCTAGTCGTTCTGATAGTCATATTGAGACTGGCCTATTGCAGCCCAGAGTGCGGAAGAACAGATTAGATAGTTACTTTGTGCCCCGCACTACTCCTGGCTCACAACCCACGCTTGAGGGCATGGGTTTGAACAGGGAGATTCATGATGCTGCAAGAAAAGAAATTTGCAAATTTTGGTACTTTTGCAACATTCCATTTTTTGCAGCCAGGTAATTGATTCTTTTTTATTTGTTTTCTTTAAGTTTAAAGTTAAATTTTAATTATATCTATTTGTGTAATCATAGATTCACTTTACATAATGATTTGTCATCTAAATTTCTAATCATAATCTATTTGTGACAGGGCTCCTTATTGGCAAAATATGATAGATGCGGTTGGTATATGTGGTCCAGGATTTAAAGCCCCAACTGAGGCTGAGTTGAGTGGATACCTCTTATTAGATGAAATGGTAGAGGATATGAAGGCTGAGCTTCAAAACCACCGAAGGGACTAGACTGTAAAAGGTTGCACCATCATGACTGATGTTTGGACGGACAGGAGGAATAGAACACTCATCAATTTTCTTGTTTCCTATGGAGGTGATTGATCATTCTACTTTCCCACGTGCATTGTGAAATTTGAATTGTGAATCGTGATTGAATAATTTAGATTTTGATTTGTTGATTGCTAATTTGTTGATGATCCATGATAATTCATTCTTTTCTAGGATATACCATGTTCCTCAAGTCTATTGATGCTTTCGGTCATGTAAAAAAAGCCACATACTTAAGTGAGATTATTGAGGAAGTCATCACAAAGGTGGGTGAACAAAATGTGGTGCAAGTGGTGATTGATAATGCAGCAAGTTATGTTACTGCAGGTAAACTTGTAACTTTTCAAGTTTTGAAAATTAATTTATTTGAACTTTTCTAATTCTAAGTTTCCTAACATGTTCCAATTTCTAATTAATTTAAAATTGTTGTAGGTAAACTTTTGATGGAGAGGCACCCCACCATATTTTGGACTCCTTGTGCGGCACATTGCCTTGACCTCATGTTCAAGGAAATTGGCAAGCTCGAGTGGGTAAAGTCATGTGTAGATAGGGAAAAAAATATATGCAAGTTTATCTACAATCATGCATTCATCCTTAGCACAATGAGGGCCTACACAAGAGGCAAGGAGTTAGCTCGTCCAGGCATCACGAGGTTTGCCTCGAATTTCATCACAATGCAGTCCTTATTGACATTAAACGGAGATTTGAGGAGAATGTTTGTTGGCGTGGAATGGACTACATCTTCCTATGCTACGACCACTGCAGGGGTAGATGTGGCAAATTGCATCTTTAATGAGGATGGTTTTTGGAGACCTACTAAAGAAATCATTGAGGTAAATTCCTTACAATTTAATATTTAGTATTTAGTTTTACTATTTATTATTTAATTGTTAATGATTTAGTTTTACTTTTAGTTTTATTATGTGATATCCCCCTCTAGAAATGAAATATAATATTAAATTATAATTGATCAATATAATATAATTAATAATACTAATATAGCTAATCAATGTAATAATCAACCATTAAACATCAGAGAATAATATTAATATTATTAATATTCATAATATTATTAACCTAGGTAATATTAATCTTTGTATTTTAATGTTATAATAATAAACACAACTAATCAATGATTAGAGAGAACATAAGAATAATAAATAGCGATTATGATTAAATAAACAGACTGTTATGGAGAGATGCAAATTACTTAAGGAAGTGGTTGTTCAATTAGAGGACGTGCGATTTGTTTTAATAAGCCAATCTGTTAAGTAGGAAGAGACATGGCTTTTAACATTCAAAAGATGTCACCATTCAACCTTGAAGGATATATAAGAGACTTCAATATCACTTCCAGCATGCATGGGATCATAGATTATAAAATATATACAGTATGGATTATAAGCCAGATAGAAGGATGGCACTAAAATGTTTTAGTGCTGGCAGGCATTATCTGACAGCATATTTAGTATAATGTAAATTACTTATAGATCAATATGGGTCTACCGAATATGATTGGAAATAAGAGATCTATAAATATATATTGGTAATATGGAAATCAGAATATATATATATATATATATA
>MU224045.1:2324062-2347371 GCA_018584345.1 Thuja plicata | reverse complement strand
TGTGATTGATTGGGCAAATTGTCTGATGACCACTAGTTGATTTGTGAGAAGTTATTAATTAGCATTCTCTTATGGTTTATGACGAAATATGTGGCTCCATACAGATTATGATCAATGAGGATACTATTTTGCACTTCACTGTTCCTTTCATGTAAACAACTTATAGTATTTTTTGAGGTTTGCCTAGTTCACAAACTATTTCTTCTACTTCTGGTTATTTATGTCAATGGCTGCTTCGAATGCATTCAAATGACAAGAACAACTTCAAGCTGTTCTTGTTTGTCGTATTCAGCAAGCACTTATGAGCAGCTTTCTACACAGACAAAATATGAACCCAGTTTTACAACTAAATTATTTATGTCCATTTTTGCTGTTTATCTTGAATGTCATTTCTGTTGTTTATCTTGAATGTAGTCTTTTTCCTCTAATAACATTGCTCTCAAATACAAAGATATATAGTCTAGATGTAAGTTGCCAGACAATTGCAAGAAATCAAGGAGCAATGCGTTTGAAGTTCTGATAAAAACCCCAGGCTACAAAAGTATGCAGATTACAATGTTTGACAGTTGTGATGTTGAGTTCTTCTGTCGATGCCATGTTAACACAAGGCAATGATTTGCAAGCAAACTCCATTTGGAAGGTGAATCTTGCAGAAAAATTGAGGGTTAAGTATACCTAGTTATTTCAGGAAATAACAGCTGTTTGTGGAGGAATTCTATCTTTTTATTCTCATAAGAAGCAATTGCTCTTCTTTGCTTTCTACCCATGTTGTGAAGAAGCCTTAAGATACAAAATTGAAATTAAAATTTCAACCATGAATTCTTATGTATGCTAAGCTATTCCTCTTTTCAAAAAAAATAATCCACGTAAACTTTATGCATATAAAACTAATTGATCGGATACCCAAAGCTCTTGCAAAATGGGGTTGCAAGCAAAGTGGGCCTAATCTTCGAGGAAACTCTATAGTTTAGTGTACTTGAGATGGAGTAGTACTGGGTTGGGTTACCTCCCGGGAAGTCTCGGTGCTTCACCTTTGTAAGAATCACCTAGATGCAATGAGTGCTAAGTGTTCCATTCATTCTCATGAGAGATGGCTTCTTGTCAACCACTACTCTTGAAACATGGGTCAATGTGCTTGACTCAAACTACATAGTTGACTTGAACCCCAAATTCTGCTCTTTTTGGCCACTTAAGTATTTGAGTCTACACGTGGTCTTTTATTTCTTAGTGTTCGCTGGATCTCGGTATTAATCTTTCAAGTCACTTTTTATTTAGTGAACCAGCGACTGTGTCTAGGTCTATGTCATGTTTCTCTTTAGTCGCTTGATCTCCAAGTGCAATCCGTGGTTATCTTTTCTTTCAGCGATCCAGCGCTATGTGGTCTCCCAATCTCATGATTTTTGGTGGTTTTCTCCAAGCATTCGGCGACCCAGCGCAGTAGTTATCTCTCGTTCGCTTGATCAAACAATTAAGTCCTAAGTCATTCAGCGATCAAGTGATAGTTGTTGATGCTTTCCTAGATCAACGGTGGTGTTTTAATCTCAGGATGGATTGTGCAGATGACATAGTATCTAGCGATTCAACGACAATAGTTTTCTCTTGTTCGCTAGATTTTTGGCGGTTTCGATAAAAGGGTTTGGCGATTCAGCGACAATCGTGTTAAAGGTGTAAGGTTTCCTCAGTCGTTGGATCTCGTGATAAAATGGCTAAGTCCTAGTCTTTTTTGTGACTTAGCGAATAAGGCATTCGCTCAATCTCATGATCAAGTAGTAAAACCCTAAAGTATTGAGCAATTCAGTGGCAACCACATATAGCTTTCAAGATCAACAGCCAGTATTTAATCTCATGATGAAACCCAAGTTAAGTAAATCATTTAGAGAATACGAGAAGTCTTTGTTCGCTGAATCTCGTGATAGACTAAGAGTTAAATGGAGCTTTCAGAGATTAAGAGATGCAGTTGTCGCTGAATCTCTAGATAAAGATTGTGGTTAGGTTAAAGGTGCTCAGGTTTAAAAGAGGCTCTTGTTCACTCGATCACCATATGAGTGCTGGGTTAAGTTAAAGATTACGAGAATCAGCGAAGTCTTCAGTCGCTCATTCTCTAAATAAAACCATGGTTGATCTGAGTTCCTCAAGAATTAGAGAATGCCCTCATTCATGTGTTCTCTGGATAATGGTTGGGTTAAAGGTAAAGGTTTGAGGGTTAAACCGAGACCATTGATGATCTCCAAGATCAACGGTAGTCGTTAAATCTCCTGATAAAGTCATGGTTTACTAAAGGATTCGAAGATCACGAGAAAGGCTTTCTCGCTTGATCTACAGATTTAACCCAAGATAAGCAAAACATTCTGAGATCGCGAGAGTTTTTGTTCGCTGGATCTCCAAATAAAGTCTGGTTAAGTGCTCATTAATTAAAAAGGGATAATAGTCGTTGCAACGTGGAAATGTACTCTGCCAAGTTGGAATAAAGCAAAAATCCAGCCAATTAGGTCTAATCGAGGGTTTTTATCAATAATTGAGGGTTTTAAATCATGATACTGTGATCATTGCTTTTGATGCAAGGGCATCCTCAGTTCTTGAAGATTTTGGTAGTCTCGGTAATTGTCTGGTGGAGTTCGGTTAATTAGTTGATGATCTCGGTAGAAGACTGGAGTTTCTCGATCTTTGGTGATGGTTCTCGATCGGAGTCTTCTTGGCTTCACCGATGGAGCTCGGCGGATGATGGTCACTCGGTGACTTGGTGTTTTTTTGCTCGATGCTTGGTTACCGACGGGGTCTCGGTGTTTATGTCTGTTGTTCGGTCGCTGAAGCGGCTCGGTCACTGGAGGACTTGGCCGCTGAAGGAAGCTCGGTCATGGAAGGAAACTCATCATTTCTGGTGCTCAGTGATGCTTGTGGAGCTCAGTTGGTATGTTTGCTCAGTATATTTCTTGGCACTCGGTAGTTTGGCTTACCGACGGTTGTTATTGGAGATTTGGGAGGCCGACTTGGTGCATTTATTATTGGTAGCTGATGTCACATTCTCCTATGTGGATCTGGAGGCCGACATGGAGAATTTAATTATTGTAAGGCTGTTTGAGAGTCGACTTGTATTGCATTTAATATTTGTTTGTAATGAGAGCCGACTTGGCTTAGGAGTTAATTATTTCTTCTAGCTGACTTGTGGCTGAAGATTAGTATTTAAGGGGGTGTTTGGGTAGTTGTTTAGAGGCAGATGGAAGGAAGTAGAAGAAGTGTAGCAGAGTTAGTAGCTTGCGATCTTAGGAACAAGGAGATTGCTTGGTGGCTTGCGAGCACAAGTTTAGATCTTATTGAGGTTCCTACTAGATTGTTGTAACCTGTTGTTGTAGATCTGGCTAACTAGGGTAAGGGTTTGGACTTGGATCTTGAAAGATCTTGTAGAACTGTTTCTTGCTTTGTATGTGGCCATAACCGGGAATGCCTTACAGCCCGGCACATTGCATGTAATCAGTTGTTGATGAATAAAGATATCAGTTTTCTCTCAGATCTGGTTTTCCTGTTGTGTTATTCCGTTGTGTTGGTGTTTGGTTGCAAGTGTGGACAGTCCTTAATTGGATCCTCCATCCTTGACTACATCAGCTTTTCTACTTTCTTTCTGAGTTTTTTAATAAATCTGTCAACATCCTACAGTACAGCTAGCCTTGATTTGAATTTGGTGTTGTGTAGAATTGAATGCTAAAGTGATTAGGAATAGATTTGTAACAATCTTGGCAACTTTACTCATTCAATGACTAATGATATATAGACAGGACATCCTTGCTTTCAACACTTAAAAGTTTTCTGAAGATAGTTGAGATTGTCGAAGCATTGGCAGTAAGTGTTGGAGCAAAGAGAAGTTGCAGAATTTAGAGCTACTCAGAGTTAAAAGATGAGCCAAGCAAAGCCAAGTCGAACATCATCCAGTGGAGAAGCTTTGGAACAGGGTGGCAGGGAAAAAGGAAAGCCTAACTATTCAGAAGAGTTCATCAAGTTACTCCCTAGTTCAAACCAGAATAAAAAGGTTAGTGATGAAGCTTTTGAGGATATTATGGAGAATTGTAGGGATCTTGTCACTCCTTCAAGTTTTGGTTACACAATTTTTACAATAACAAGGGCAAAGCTATCCCAATTTGTAATGCCTGGGCTCTAGGAATGGCAAAATTGATTGTCCCTAATGTTTTCTTAGATGTTGACCTCATTGTGGAGTTGGCTAGGCTATATGACCCTACTGGAAAAACAATTAGGAAAAGTGACCAGTCAGCCCTAGTAACTCTGGATAGGGGGTCTTTCATGAAGGCTTTTGATTTTTATTCCTTGTCTTCTACAGAAATAGATTTGAAAAGGGAAAGGGATAAGTATGCAAGCCAAGTAGGACTTGTAAAGAGCCAGATAGTTAGACATATCCCAAAAACTGGCAAATATATAGCCCCTCTCCGAGCGCACATGAATGCTCCCTATGAATTTAAGTCCCTCAACTTCTGTGTGAAGTTTTTGTGCCATGGATTGTGTAGAGTTCTAGGGATGGATGGAGATCCAAAGATGCTGCCAGTAGACCTATTGATGATCATCCTTGATATTCAGAATTCCCATGCTAACACAGACTATGATTACATCCAATATGTAATTGATAGAATGTATGAAGGTTTAATTGATATTAAATAGAATAATAGGCCCATTAGATTAATGCATTATTCCCTTCTAATGCATCTAATTTTGTACTTCAATATTAATAGCTTGGATGTGCATATGCTGAGGCCTAGGATTATGTTTGAAGGTCAACCTAATCCAGTGCAATATTGGCTGAGGGTGTGGAATTACACCTCCAATGAATGTGACTTCTGTGTTTTTCAAAATTGGATTGTTCTCCCAATTTTGAAGATGTTAGGAACAAATGTAATAAGGTTTCCAATTAGGGTTTTGAGGCTTCTTAGACCTCAACAATTTGTTGATAAATGGAAAACAGGCCATAATTGGGGTGATTTCTACTTGGGGGAAAATTTCACTATAATCAAAGTATATGGATGCCCACAACCCCCACACTTGCTTCCAAAATTTGTGCCTCCGAGGGTTGCTCAGTTGGAATTTATTTGGCAATTAATATGAACTAATAAGGAGCATTTGTCACCCCACAAGAAGGGCACTTTCACACCATGACAATTCAAGATAGGAAACTTTTTGATTGGTAAGAGGGCGCTACCGCAACTCAGCTCTTGGCTGAACCATTTCAAAATGACCTTTGGTATTTGCAGACATGTTGATTCTGAGAACTTTATCAGAACTGCCAGGATGACATTGATTCCCAATATTGGTACAATCAAGGCACATGAGGGGTGTGACAAAGAGGATGTGATAAGGAACATCATGGATGAGGATGAGGTTGGTAGGAGGCTTACCAAGTTCTATGATTTGTTGAAATTGGAGGCTCAAGTCAGAAAAGCCAAAATTGCCTTTGGAGGTTTCTTCCCTGATCTCCCTTATCTGAAAAGAATTGATAGAATGGTTGAAATGCATGGTACCCTGTCTAGTTAGCTAGAGGGACAACTTGAGGAAAAATTGGATGTGGATAAAGAGTACTCCTCTTCTGATTATGAAGAGTATATTGATGAATCATAGGAAGGTGACAGTCCACCTCAAGCCAATGACCCTCCTGTCATTGATGTCAAGACTCACCAGAGGCAGAGGATACTCCTGAACCACCACAAAAAAGATAGAGACTTGAGGTAGGTGGGCCCTCCAAGGAGAAGAAACAGAGGAAAGTAATAGACAGAGCTTCAGCTCTTGTGCCTAGTAATAGAGCCTATTATCACCAGTTGAGGAAGACCATCAGAGAAGGAAAAAAGGTGGCCTCAAAGGAGGAAGAGGAATTGCCTCTGTTGCTTGGAAAAGATGAGAGGGAATTGTACCACGAGGAATTCCTTAGTGATGATCAATTCATCAAGAGTGAGGAGTTCAATAATTTCCTCATATGGAAAAAACAACAAGATGTTGCAAAGGCACTACCTGAAGGCATGGGTCCAAGTGAGGAAACTTTGAGAGCTTTAACTTCTTATGATTCTAGCATAGAGAACATCTTTGTTGAAGAGGCTAGAGAGATGGTCAAATCCAATGGAATGCTTTTGGTGCCTGGATGGGATTTGACATCAGCATTCATTATTGATCAGATAAGGAAACAGCTAGAGGGCAACCTATCTTTTCAGGCTCACATTGGTGATATGATCAGAGGAAGTGGATATGACCCTAAATCCCAAGTTGTGGCAATGTGGTCCTTAGCTCCAAGGACCCAAAAACCTTCTTTGGTTAGCATAGAAGATAAAATGGAAGGGGACAAGATCATCTGGACTGTCCAAAATACCAGTGATCTTGAAGTGTCAAAGGTTGTGACACATTTTGCCCACTTGAATGAAGCAAAGACAGCCCAACTGTCAAACAGATATGCAAAACTATTTGAGAATTCGGTGAATATAGCCAAGGACAGAGACAGGGGCTGGTGAAGATTAAGGTTTTGGAGGATGAACTAGAGGAATTGAAAGCTAAGCTTGAAGAAGCTTCCAAAGCAGTTCCCCCTCCAACTCTACAGATTGAAGCTGCAGTCCAACCAGTGGCAAAAACTTCTGATAAGGCAGCAGATGATTCAGAAAAAGACAAACTTGATGTAACCTTAAGGGCTATCTCTGACATCATACAACATAGATGTGAAAAGATTAAGGAGAAAATGGACTCGGTCCATCAATCATTGACTATGTTGCAAAAGACTAGTGAGAGTGTGGAAGAGGCAGTGACTACTTTGGAGCCACTTTTTAACATATGGTCTGGAAGAAGCACCCTGTTTGAAAAGCTAGAAGCACTACAACCTCATCGGCAAGACATCCCTAAGGTAGTTACTGAAGTGGGAGAGAAGATAGAATTAATTAGTACTACTTGGAGCTTCTTCAAAGGCAAAACAAATCAAATAAAGGCGAAGATGGCCATGTTTGGTCAAGACTATGGTAAATATTTGCCTTCAGTGTATGGAGATGATGGTAATACCATAAGTCTTGAAGAGTGGAAGTCAAGCATGGGTCAAGTAATAATCAAGCAGGCGGCCTTTCTCAGTAATGATGGCTCCTTAGACATGGATGGTTGCAACAACATTATTGATGACCTGATCAAAGTTGAAAATGACTGCATCAAGTTTGTTGCTGACATAAAGGCCATCACTGACTTCAAATGGGATAGGCAAATCAAGTTGTTACAGGATTTGCAGGGATACAATTGGCCCTTAAAAGATGATGTGGCAGCATGGGACGGGAATACCAAACCAAAGAAGAAGAAGCCATCTGTCATCGAGTTAGAAGCAAAAGAAGAGTGAATCACACTTGGCACCTGATCCTAAAATACAGGGAGTGCAATTATCATACAGAGAATGATGTAGGTTAGCCTGTAATGGCGGTCATCATTCATGTAACAACCTCAAGCAGTTGCTCAGAAATATCCTTGGACAAAGGTGCCACCTGTGAAGATTCCATTTGATAGGAAGCTGATTTTTGTTCCTTTAGTCTCTAGTCATCATGTTTTGTATTTTTTGTCTATAGTGCAAGTCACTATCCTAGTTATCCGAAGCTTGTTGCATCCTTTCTTCGAGGATTCCAAGATAGCCAATGATATAAATAGCAAGTTTTCTTCTTTTGTAAAGGGTGGTGAATATTATTTTGTAAAGAGAGTTCTGATAATAGTACTTTTGTCTTACAATTATCTGTCAAGAATGTACTGATACAGTAAAAATATCAATACAATATACTGGAATTGCTTTGCTTATTCGATTTGTCTTCATGTATGGATGTTGAATTCCTTTATGTATTAAATTGTAAGGCATTTTGATACATTATTTACAAGGTAAATATAGGGGTTAAGCTTAAGTTTCTTTCAAGGGAAGGGTAAATCTTAAGGGAGATCTCTGGGAATTTGTAATCTGTATAAGAATTTGATAATAGGATTAGCAATTGGGAAAATGGAGTGCAAGGCACCTCATTTGGGTTTCGGGGTATTTGTTTGATGGGTTTTCTGTTGATATAGATTTTTTGACTCTGATGCCCTAGGATTTGGCACTAGTTATAGCTTAATTTGCATCTTTTCACCATCAACAATTCAAATAACCTGTTCATTTTAAGTTTGTTGTATAATCTAAATATGCATTGTCTATGTCAAAGACATGAATAACTGTAGTAATGCTTTAGAGAAGCAAATTTGAAAGGTAAACCCACCTGAGCTTGAAGCTCGAAGTTTTTCAACCTTAATACCTTAGTGTTTAAATTTTGTTAGATGCATCTGTTGGGAGTGCTAGAGTTTTATATCAGATATTTCTGAATCTTGTTTATCATCTACAAGTTTGAGCACTAACAGAATCGTTGGTTGGATAGAAGGTCAAGGAAAAGGAGCAAAAGGGTAGGCTAGTTTAAGGTCTAAACACTCTACCATTGGACATTGTATTACCCTTAGACATTTGATAGAAAAAATATGAGACAAGCAAGGTGAAGAAGCTTATTGATGTTTTGGGGACCTTAAGAAAGCCTTTGACATGGTGCCTAAAGGCAAATTATGGACTAAATAGAAGAATTGGGTATTCCAGATGTGCACAGAATAGTAGTACATAGACTCTATGAGAAGGTTAGAGCTAAAATCATAATAAGTGAAGGAATGTATGAGTTCTTTGGTAGTGACATTAGCATTAGATAAGGATGTTTCCTCTATCCCCCACTATGCTTGGTTTATATATTAAAAAGTTGGAAGCCTAGTTAAGAAAAACAAATGGAGAAGGTGTCTGATTAGAAAGGCTATATGATAAAGCTATTTTTATATGTTGACGATCTCCTAATTTCAAAAATAACTCGTACATTGAGAGAACATTTCAAGGGCTTAGAACACTTTTACTAGGAGGTCGGGATGCAAGCAAACATTACCCTCGCCAAAATCATGATTTTCTCTTTAAATAGAAGAGAAAAACAAATTACCTTGTTTTTTGAAGCTAGCCCATTGGAAAGAGTGAAAGAATACAAATTTCTTGGAATTGGATTCCACTATAAGCTCAACTGGTAGAATTGTAGAATGAAAAGAATACAAAGAGGATGGAAAGCCTCATACTTACTTTAAAATAGGTGTAGAGAAGTTGAGCTTTGGGACTGGAAACAAAGAAAACGCTTTTTGTTGGTCACATTGGTTGTCCTTCATGTGTGATGTATGGGAAAGCAACATGTCAAACTAGAATCGGAGTCCATTAGAAAGAATCCAAAAGCATCTAATCAAAAGCAATCTCAAAGTCAAAACAACAGTCCCATTTGAAATTATTTTAACTAAAACAATTACTTTATTGTTGGAGTCATCAACGATAACCCGAATGGTAAGTTATTTAAAGACATTTGAAAACATGGATGGTCATCGCTGGCCAAAATAGCTACAAAGGAGGTTCTAGGCCATAGGAAGAAAACTTGGATGAAGCTACATAAAAAATTGGTTTCGCAATTGGAACATCAATTTGCATGAATGTCCTAACACCAATGAAAAAATAAAAATTTATGTGACAAAAATTTAAGACTACTGTGTGGTCTAAATAGATTGAACCAAAAAAAACATACTACATCAAAGAGTTTAACTAACTTCGGATCATGGTGATAAAACATAGTTAGGGGCAATTAGTAAAGGACAAGCAAGGTTGTTAGTTACATAATTGAGAAAGAGATCACATCATCTTAGATGTGAGACCAGTAGGTTGAAATTACCCAAAGAAGTTTGGAAAGAGAACTTGAATATTCCACAATAAAGGTGCAACGGAGACAGACTAACACTTTAACATGGAATGAACAGCCTATGAGGATATGCATACTTAGCATGAAAACAGTTTGAAGGTTGACAACTGCACTATTTATTTGATGGAAATAGGATTAATCAGATTGCTAGCTTCCTAGTCAAGATTCATAGTAGAAGATCAGACATTGAAAGAGTATATAGGTAGATTAAAACTGCTATTTTCAGTCTCTTAATCTTTTCAATCTCGTAAACATTATTAAAATCATTCATTCATTAATATTATCCTATACTTTATTTAATATTTGAAGGAGGGGGACCCACCCCTGACAATAGAACTCATTGTAACAAGTAGAAGGACACTTCCAAGAAATGTCATTCTAACATTCTTGCAACTTCACATTGAAGTCACATTAAACTGTTTATGCAGAAATCAGAAGGCACTTTTACCTATATTCATTAATTAATTGAAAATGAGAGGAAAACTATTTTTTCCAATAAATTAAAAAGTACAATCGGATGTGCATTCTGATCGCATTCTGATCCCTGCATTTATATCACCCTTCAACATAATTTCTTTATGGACATCGCCGCCTTTTCGTCTCTGAGTCTTTAGAAACGTTATCAGGGACCTACCAGGAACTGAGGGCATTCATACACCTCTTCTAACGCTGAATCAATGGTGAACCTTACATTGCCACCAAACACTTGCGTTGGCAGCTTCAACCCTTTGCCCTACCATTCTGACAAGCTCCAAAATATTTCACAGGTCGATGATCTAAAAGAAGATCAAATGGCACCAATCAAATCTAGTCCACCTTGAAAGAATTGAACCTCGTGAACTCCCAAAAGGCAACCCAAAACTGTGAGCCATATGAGGAACCAAAATAGAACAGATCAACCAAAAGAAAATGGGAAAACCCAGAA
Organism: Thuja plicata; assembly: GCA_018584345.1. Lineage (NCBI taxonomy): Eukaryota > Viridiplantae > Streptophyta > Pinopsida > Cupressales > Cupressaceae > Thuja > Thuja plicata. The sequence continues at coordinate 2,336,667 of MU224045.1, read as the reverse complement.
ACGAGGTAGAGCAAAAGGCTACTGGAATTGCAATAGAAAGATCACGGCCTATAAGGCGAACAGAGAGTAGAGCTCTCCAATCATCCTCTAACTTCAACATGCCAATTATTCTTAGCCTTTCCTAAATTCTGAGGGATTAGAAATCTTGTTCAAGAATTTTGTTTAACATTTAGAGTTGAGCTGGTTGTTTCTTCTAAAAATGTATTTGGACATTTATCAATAATCTTCTCTTCAGCTGAATCTGACGACCTCACTCTAATATCACTTCTAGAGAATTGAGCTGGCTGTTTCTCCCAAAAGATGCATCTATTCAGAAAACTGCTACCATTCCAGTTAAAGATCTCACATAAAACTGTTAAACCATATCATAATTCTCGAAGAGGTATATTACATACTTATCAGCATAGAATAAGTAGTTGTGATCAAAAGAAAAGTTAAAAAAGGTAGTCTACAAAAGTTATCTAGAAGAGCTTTCTTACGAAATTTTTTTGCCATCATCAAGTTTGTGAATAGCCATATGCTACAGCTAACCCATTTTCTACAATATCCTTCTTAAGGTTTACATTTTGTTGGTGCTAAGACTCTGAATTCGAGGTTTACTGTTTGCCGTGTTATAAATGCCCGTGTTCTTTTTAACTGTACCGAGATTAGTCAGAGCACCAACTATAAATAGAAAGGTATTTCTAGCTAAAGCAAAAGTCGAATCCCTTACAGCAATGCTCAAATAAAAAGAAATCTGTATGAAGACTTCAACAATGTGCAATAAATTCAAATGAATAGAATATTCAGAAAAATGGAATAAATGGTAAAAATATGGAATTCTTTTCTTTAAAAATAAAATCAACGGTTTACATGCTCAGCCAGAAGAAAAATGGCTTATGAAAACAAAGAAACATGATTAATTTTTAGACATTGGTGATTGTTTCGCTACAGTAACCAGATATGAGGAAATTATTTGAGAAACAAAACAATGGAGCATATGAAACAAATATAAGTATGAGGTTAACATTTTTATACAGAAAAGTTGGCTTGCTCAGAATGTCTCTCCAAACTCAATCTCAGAAACCAAATTTTCCCTCAGACTCAGGTTTGGCAAGCAAAACTTGACAATTTGCAAATATTTTATATTGCATTGCAATATAAAATATTTATAAATTGCCAAATTTTGCTTGCAAAATATATATATATATATAATGTTTGATTAAACCTAGTGTTGAGACTCAATCTCAGAAACCATTTCTTTCCGTATATATATAATGTTTGATTAGACCTAATGTTGAGACTCGATCTCAGAAACCATTTTTTCCCTCAAATTCAGGTTTGGCAAGTAAAACTTTGGTAATTTGCAAAACATATTATATCTATTACAAGCAAAAAGCAAATTGCAATAAAAAAAATTTGCAAATTGCCAAGTTTATACAGCAAATTGCTAAGCTTCAAGTTTCAGACTTGGTTTGAAACTCGGACCTCTTTGAATTTGATTTTGCACCAACACTTTTAGCACAGACCCAACAATATATGTATACAAAAATGTTTTTAATCTTTCAATTTAAAAAAAAAAGTTTTAGTGTTGATTATTATATATAGGCTGACTTTGAATAAATCAGAAAATCTATAAAAAGAAAACACTAAAAGCATTATTTTAAAATTGAATATTAAAAACATTTTTGTATACATAATGCTGGGTCTGTGTTAAAAGTGTTGGTGCAAAATCAAATTCAAAGAGGTTATATATATAATTTCCAGGCTTTGGTTGCCAGACTATATCTATGTTGCTAATGGTTTATTTAAAAAAATAAGTTGGTTTTATAGATTTTTCAGACTTGACTTGAAAGTCGGACCTGGAATCCACAAGCCATTTTTTTGCTTTGAATTCTGGTTTGCACCAAAACTTCATCACAGACCCAGCAATATATGTATACAAAAATGTTTTTAATCTTCAATGCAAAAATTTAGTTTTTAGTGTTTTCTTTTTTTTAATTTCAAATTGATTTTCTGATTTATTCAAATAGAGCCACGTCTGCAAGTTGAGGCTACAGACTCACCAAGCCAGAACTCAGACTCAGACTCGCAAGTTGTTGCCAAATCTCAACACTAGGTCCAAACGTGCAATATTCATAGTGGCTTCCTCCTGTCATACCTGAAAATCTCCTCGAAAATCAAATTTCTTTCTGGGAGAAATTTGAGCAAGTTCAACTTTTGCTGGCTTCCAACAGCTTGCATTAAAAAAAAATTGAGTGGGGCATCAAGAAAATCTTCAACTAAAAAAGAGAATATTCCAAGTTTCTTGTCTATTGCGAATCAAGGCATACATATTATGATAACCACAGCATTCGGGTGCCACCAAAAACATGACAATTTGACTCACTAAAGCATCAATATCATTCTCCATTGAAAAAAGCAGACATACATTTCACCATTTCCACATAGAGACAGAACAGAACAGATTATTCTGTCTTGAAACACCACTACAATTTGCATGATTTCCATATGCCTTCGGCAATCCTCTTACTAGCACCATTTCAAAGATTCCCCGGGGAAGCTTTCAGCTTGGCTTGACGAATTCGATCCTCGACCTCTAGTTGCTCAATCTTATACAGCTCCTGCATGAGTTGTAGTTTCCTGGATTTCCATTCAAGACGCTTTACAATCTCTGTATAACCATTTCCATGACAAGATACATCTTCAAGGACTTTGCTCCCATTTAAACTGCAACCAGCAACCAATTCCTCTCTGTTTGATTTCTTATTCCTGCCTTCTGACATGAAACTCATGTTCTGTGGATCTTGAATACATTCTTCAACAATTTCATCTAGCATGGCGTGAGCTCCATCATCTAGTGTCTTGCATCTACCTCCAATATTTTCAGTATCCTTCAGCACATCAAGGTTTTTCGTAACATGGTTAACTGGATCTGAGAATGTTGATTTTGATTTACCACAATGCAAGGGATCTCTAAAAGAAACTGAAGGCAAGGGAAGATCAAATCCATTCAAGACATTGAGATGAGATTGTTCTTCCTTTTGATGTTGGGTTTCCACACCAGTAGATCCATCAGAAGACAGTGGCACTTGACAAGGCAGCTCCTTAAGAGTTTGATTCTCTTGATTAATAGCTTTCCTGTGTTCAACGTGTTCATTTGGTCTTCTAAGTTTATCTTTAATGTTTCTTGTGTCCTTCATCCCATCAGGGTTTTCCACACCATCTTTAAATGGAGCCGAAAATGTTGCTTCTCTCATACCACTTTGACATAAGACATCTCCAGGAGATATTGTAGGCAAAGAAGGGTTGGCTGTTTTCAAAAACTGAGGACTACATTCTTCTTCCTTATCTGCAGACACCAACAAGTGACTTGACAGATCCTTAAAAGTCTGGTTGTCTTGATTAACATCAATCCTATGTTCAGTGGAAGCTCCATTTTGTCTATAAAGCTTTTCAACTTGATTCCCTGAAGTTGATGCCCAAGATAGTTTGACATCCGCATCAAAAAGCTGAGTTCTTGAGAGACCTATTCTATGTTTCTTATCCTTGCTGAATACTTGTTCTAGTATACTGAAAAGCTCCTCATCATGCTGGCTCAATTCATGTATGAGGCTCCGCTTACTATTCAAGTATTTGTATTTTGAGCTCCTAAACACTTGAAATAGCTCATACGCTGATGTGCATTTTCCCGTCTCCTCATTAAACTTTCTGTTCATTTCATTCCAAAATCCTTCATGTGTTCTGAAAGACATTGCATCTCTTGCAGATTTCAGACCACTTATGCCACAATTCATACCATCTCGTACAGCATTAGCAATAGAAATTTCATCTTTCGGCTCCAAGCCTTCCTTAACACCTCGTTTTATTCTCTTCTTACAAGCAAAGGCAGGTAAAGAATCCACATTGTAATTTTCTTCTTTATCACAACTAAGGTCTGAATTCTGTTTTCTTGATTGTTTGGCATCTTTTGCCAGGGGTTTTACAACTGAAAATCCTTCCCTCGATTGCATTTCACCTTCGTTTCCACCACTTCGTAAGCAAATGCTATTGGATGCTCGCCTTGAAGATTTTTCATTAGAAATTTTTGTATTTGGCTTTAGCACACCCTTCATTGTTTTATTTCGATCTCTCAGCTCATAGCCACAAAAAAGGTCAGGATCATCAGGCGTACATGTGGATTGCATTGATTTCTTTTCTGTAGACATCTTATGGTCAATAGACACTTCTTTTGCATCAGAAATAGGAGATTCATAAAGGCCCAATTTTGGTTCCTCCTTGTGGCTGTACACTTGCTCAATTATACCCAAGACCTGCTCATCATGCTCACTTAATGTTTTATTTTTCTGTTTGGTCATTAACTTTACCCTTAAGTTTCTAAACTTTTGTAAAACCTGAAATGGTGATAAAGACTTTCCTGTCTTCTCTCGCAGTGTCTTTGCTACTTCATCCCAAAACTCTTTGTGCGTCTTAAAACATGTTACATTCTTTCCAGAGTTCATATCATTTAAGCCATGACATAAACCATCTCGTACAACAGAAGCAAAAAGAATTTCATCTATACCACTCCACTTTACTCTCTTAACACTTAATCCCCCATCATCATTTGTTGGGGACTTTTTGGCAGTTCTGCTCATTTCAGATCTCCGTTTTCTCCCATTGCCAAACAACTCCTTAAGTATACCAAAAAGCTCAATCTCATTTGGATTCAACTGTTGCCTGATATTGCGTTTTTTATAGTAGTAGTACCTTGTCCTCAAAGCATTAAATATGCGATTAACAAACTGTGCGGAGATACAATTTCCAGTCTCAGCATTAAATTTCTTTTGCACCTCAGTCCAAAATTGTGTGTATTTACTAAAAGATAATGCACTTGTTGCAGATTTCACGCCATCAAAGTGACAATTAACACAATCTCGAACAGCAGAAATAATAGCAATATCCTCTCTCCATCCCCAGTTTTCTGTTTTTCTAATCCGGAGATAAGATTTTTTCCGTTTTGCCTTTGATTTAAAAGAGATATCATGGCTACAATTACCAATTTCAGATTCATCCTGCATGAAAATTTTAGATGCATTCCCCATTAAAAATTTAGGTTCATTATTCACCACAGAATCAGTCTCATTCATCACTTGCTTGTTAATCTCATACTGATACTCTGCTCCATTTTCAGGCTGTTTATCCAATTCGGTCTCACTATCGGAACTCAAGCTCATCTTTAAAATGAATGATCCATGATCAACTCCATATTTCTGTTCCAGCTCCATGCACAACGCCTGGGCCTAGGTGAACACATTTCCTGCTAGGCAAGACCAACAGAAAATCAAAGCTAATAAAACATCCAGTAATTTATAGAAACAAAGTATCCACTGTGTATTTTCTTTATAAAAAAATCTCATTTAACTGTACATGATTCATTCTTTCAAATGGGCCCTAAAAATAAAAAACCATAAAAAATGGAACAAGTACAAAATCCTAGAGTAAAATAAATGAATTTCAATGTTTACTAATAAAATTCCAATACACAAGCACGGATATTAGTTGCAAGATCTTTCACAAACCAAACTCAAGGAAAGATAAAATACATTGTAGAAAAAAACATGAATCTTCAAACAGTAATTAGAAAATAAACAGAAAAATAAGAAATAACACACTGACAAAATTCTCTAACATATGAAGTCAGTTGAAGCTGAAACATCAAAAGCAGCAAAAATAGAACCGGCGAACAAAATCAATAAAATAGATGCACTTGACTGCTTACTAAGTATTAATGAGATTCATACAGAGTCATGGAGAAAAGGTGCAAGATCCTTCAAGAACCAAACTGAAAGAAAAGCAAAGTACCTAGTGACAGAAATTGGTATATTCAGCAGTACCCAATTAGAACAGATGAAGATAGATGTAGCAAACAATAATGGATAAACAGCTGTAAGTTCTTTGACGAAAGAAGCTTAAGGAAAAACAATGCACATCATAACAACACCTTGTACCTTCAACAATAATCAGAAAGAATTAGCACATTAAAAATATTGCTCTTTGTGGTTCCTGTTTACACTATAAAGTCTCTATAAGCTCTCTACATTCCCCACCCATCACCCTTGATCATTGGCAAATTGAATTCCCAAATAAATGAAGTAAAAGTGACCAGGAAGAAATAGCAAATGAAGAAATAACACTCGTGTTCAGCAATCAACAACACCAGGAGTTCACAAATTGCATTCTCAAGTAATGGCAGGAACCCCATGCCCAGACATGAGCTAAAAAAGTCACAATAATTGTTGCCTTGTTCCCAACAGAAAAGAAATCTCACTAAAACTTCTCTTTGTAAAGAGGGAGTATTTACTTGAGACAACTTCCCAAGTGAAAGGAAAAAATCTCTGAAACTTAGAGAACCTATACAACCATTTGTAGGCAATTACCTACATGTATCTCTCTCCATATATAAAACCTCTCCTATGGTTAACTGTTTATCCTATGTACACACTTTAAGCTCTCTAAATTCAACAATCCAAAAGCCTCAACCATTGGCAAACTGAATTTCAACTGAACCCGGATCAAAAACCCCATATTGTACGACCTCAGTTACCAGAGGCAAGAACTTTGTTCACGAAAAAATACTGGTTTACTTAAAAAAACAGCCTGAACCCAGTAGAATCTGTGCAACATTTTCTGGACATTATCTAGTCACTCAAATTAAGTATTTGGTGTTCCAATTTATTTATTTGGTTATTTTGTGTATGTGTGTATGTCTACACACACACACACACATACACATAAGAGAGAGTATATTTCCATAGTACATAATCATTAGACTTAGCTTCTGGATTTACTGTATAATATTTTTTATTGCATCACTGTTTTGGATCACACTCCGTGATCCATCATCAGGCTGAAGGAAGAGCTACAGGAGTCAAATGAGCAAATTGCAGACCAAGCAAGGTATAAAAAGGGGGAGGGGGAGGGGGAGGGGACATAGTGGTAAAGGGTTCAAAGAAGGTGAGAAAAGACTAGGACCCATGGTGAGTTAAAAATAAGGATAAGAAAAACAAATTAAAGTATAAAGAAAACAAGCCAAAAAGAATAGAAACCAATTAGAGGCAAACCAAAGAACAAAGATTGAACTAGAAACAAATAAAATAAAAATGCATACATCAATATTTGTATATATATACATGCAAACATATATACATGGCAGCATCCCACTTGTCCATCATTGACACGGCAAAGGAAAAATGTGAATGGAATTCAATTACTTGGGTTTGAAACTAGAAAGCCCGGGAAATTGAAAATTGTTGAAATGTTCCCAAAAACACAGAAGAGAAGAAACAATCATCATTGTTAGTTCGTGCAAAATATGGTTCACAGAAACATTAATAAATATAGAAACATAAATAGAGAGTTTATTCAATGTTGCCAATTGGTAATTACTTTCAAATTCTCAATCAAATACCCTTTGTAACTTAAGAAGACAAAACTACACAACACAACTAACTTATAAGGCTCTTAGACTGCAGATTGTAAAGTAGATGCCCTTGCATCATGGTTCTCATCCCTTCAACTACAGTCTTCATCACCAAATGCCTCATTCAAGATGACCAAATCCTCATCATCAAATGATGACTCTTCATCGACGATTTGACAGTGATCCATTCTTATATGGAGCCTCTCTTATCAATATCAATTGGTTCATCATCTTCAACCCTACCTAATATTTGCAAGGTATAAATTGTTACCTATTAATTTAAGCTAGAAAATTAGACATTCAAATTGATTAAAATAGAAAAGTTAGATTAAACCTCAATAAATTTTGGTAATATTTAATAGTTAACTTAGTAACTTCTAAGTTTCTAACCTTAATTTTCAAGTTAAATAAATAGGTGGTGAGTGGATGCCAAGTCATTCATCCATTGTTAGCTCAAGTAGTGTTTTTGGGGTATGTTCAAACGCACTCCAAGAATGATCATAAATGGAAGAACTGCATGGTTCACTTAGAATACTTATTAAGTTATTACCATCCCCTAAAGCAATTTAGTTTCTTTGCCAATGTAGTCCCATCACTACTTTGAAATTATTAGTTACAAAAGCAAAAATCATTAATAAATTCGTCATGTATTTCATGTTTTCAATAAACAAAACAGCACATGCTGAAACTTGATTGCAAATTATTGAATTAAATTTAATATCTGATTTTGATGTCTTCCTTGAGTTTACAGCATTAGAATCAAAAGAAACATTTGTGCCTCTGCAATAGCTGCTTGTCAATCGTTTGCATAAGGAAAAAATGTTTAAATAAATTTAAATAGGTCTTCTGTCACCTCTACATCATCTTTGAATGTGTCAATGACAGTATCCGGCGACATGGTAGTAACAATGCATTTGTTGATCCCATCTAGCGTCAATCTCCCATGTACCCATTCTCATCATTATGCATCCTGGACCTTATCACCTCGTCTGCCCTATATAAGGCCTCAAAAAATCCCATGGGGAATTTTCCCCCATCAATCAATCTCCGCAATTCAACCACAAACTCTTAAATCTAAACAATTTCATGGGCATCTATTGACAACTCATAAAACCCAAGGAGTGCAAAGGTGGCACCATATGTGTGATTGTTTAAGGTAGAGGACTCAACCTGATCCAATGAAACAAACATATGTTTCAGGTTCATCTTCAGCAAACATAGATTCTTCAATACAAGAGAGGGCCAATCTAGTCAAACCGTCAAACCTTGTTGAACAAGCTCCTTTCCGACAGTAAAGAATCTCATCATGTCAATCACCTTAGTGTGAATATATATGTGAACGTAGTGATAGATCTCCCCCACTCTATTGCAAATTTAACCCATGGAAGGTAGCCAATATCTTGTTAAATCAAAACAACATGACGTGCAGAGTCTTTAAAATAATGTAGAGTATTTCTCTATGAAAGCAACATTATCTATGATAAAATGAACCACATATTGTGGTCCAAACTTGATCACTACCTCATCCAATTGGGAAAGAAGCATGTGCACTGCTTTAACTCTATCAAATGCATCCACAAATTGGAGGACCATGCCACTTGTGAATTCCACAAAGAGGTTGATCAACGCACAGCTCTATAAAAGCACCAATTTGGCATTATATAGCAACCTACCTTTTCTTGCTCCTTTTAACACTTGCACAAATGTCACTAAAATTTTGCATAGTCTCTCAATAAATCAACTCTAAGGCTCTCATATGATGACCCTTTGAAGCCAGGACCTGCAATAGCAACAGCATCAATCATTGCTTTCCAATATGGACACCATGCAACATTGAATGCAGAGCTGGAATAATAATAAAAATCAGCTATTGCATTTCTAGCTAGTGCATGAACATTCTTCTTCCATATAGGTCTCTTCGCTGGTGGTTGGGCTCCAAGCGTGGTACAAGATGCAAAAAAATATTCACACTGTCCACATCAAGGTTAGGTGTTTTGTGTGAGATGATGTAGAAGTATCAACATGATTTTGTTGTAGAAGTTCCTACCCATCCAAAGGCCCCACTCCAACATAACCATCACTAGTAACCCTTGCCTTTTTTACTTTCCTTTTTGGAAATGCCCCAAGAAACAATAAGGCTTGTTGGGACACATCAAACAATTCCAAAAAGCTTTCACATCATTCACTAGCAACTATGTTAAATGCCATTTCAGATGGCTACATACCCTTGTCCCTTCATTTCCACAAAAATAGCATTTTAGCTTTATGTGAATTGAACATGGATATTTAATATCACCAAGCCGAATATTCCTCTCATGACATTATCAACTTAGATCTTAAATAAGTACATAGAAACTTAAGGTTTAGAAGGACCATTAATATAACTATAAGCTAAAAAATAGTTTAGTCAAGAATAAAGGCTAGGTTTATGCAAAAAAAGAAGTAAAAACTACTAACTTCTAACCATAACCTTAAACTCTAAAACCAAAAAAAAAGTTTAGGATTAGAGTTAAAACTTAGGGTTGGAAAAAATAACCCTAACCTAACCCTACAGTTATAAACAGTTTCTAGGGTTAGTAACTTGGTAAATTTTTAACATTAAATTTTAGATCTAAAACAAAATCCTAACACCAGGCCTAAATTAGTTCAAGATTGTATCTCAGGGTTATTTTAAAAATGGGTTGCTAGAGTTTATGTTTTACAAAGAAACTTTTGACTTAAAGATTTGAAGTTTAAAACTTTAAACCTTAATGGCTAGGGTTTAACCATACCGTTGTAGTTAATAATAAACCCTAACTATTACAGTCTGAGCTCTATATTAAAATTTCAAGTTAAAAGCTTTAAAGTTAAAACTTTCAAATCTTAACCCTAACCCAACAAAATTTAAAAACTTGAACTTGGAAAAAAGAAGCCCTTTTGAGTCTTACCTCTTTTACATATCAGCCTGAAGATCAGACCTCATGTGGAAAACTGAAGTCAGCGATGCCTGAGCTGTGCCCTAATTTTCTCATAACTTCAATCTATATTCACCTGCATTACAAGAAAATGTGTTCCTGGAAAGAAAATTTGAAAAAATGAGGTCCAAGTTAAAAATCTAGACTTTATGCAAGGGGACAGGTCTTTTGAAAAAATCGGGACAAAACCTGTACCTTATTTTCAGAAAACTAGCGGGTTTTCCCAAAATAGTCCAAGATATTGTAAAAAAAGAATGGCCAGATCAAACCAGCAGGACCCCAGCCTCAGGACACGGTTAACCAAGGATTATTCCAGGTTATAGCTACTGTCGGTAACCCAAATGCATACATGGATACAGACACATACGCATACCCCCAGTGTAACCCGTGGAACCTTAAAATATTGTACATGTATTATACAGATAAATTTAATGATGGACAGTTCACTTTTTTATGTCTGAAAACTACAGGGCCAGTACAAAAAATTTCAGACGTTATCTACTGAATTAAATTAATTATGTTAATAGTTAATGGGATAGAATATATATTAAACCATTAAATTTATCACTTCAAGCACATGTTACCTTAAAAACAAGATAAAATCAACAAAACTTCCGAAAATGCTTAAAATCCATAAGACCTGTACATTATGTAATAGATATTATGTCGATAAGTAGGAGATATTTTTCCATAGCAAGTCAAATTGTGATATTGCTATCAGGATTCAACTGTGTAGTTTTTGAGTCAAACTCATTGACCCATAATTCCCGCTTTATTTATGTCCTCAATCAGATTAAGCAATTAGTTGTTTGAACTTAATATGTCTGTAAACACCCAATAATTAATTTCACCGTGTCCAGGACTCGTAACTCCAGATAAAATATATATTCAAAGAAAACACAAGATCCTGAATCCTCGAAAAGGGTTTAATCGGTTTACAACATATTTTCAGAAACACCATTTAGGGATACCATAAATAAAGCGGATTCCTAGTCCAAAAGCAATCAAATACTTGGAAACAAAATGCAAACATTTTTTTTTCAATTTTTTAAAAAGAAATAAGAATTCTACAGTCTACAATGAGTGTGATTTGTGGTTTTACCAGGAGAAGCTCTGAAGGATTTTGGCAGCACTAGAGCATTAGAATCTTTTGAAAAGGCCCCAATTCGTTTCAATTCAGAATAGAAAAAAGCAGCAGGTGTTGATAGCAGTGAGATATTTATGCGAATTGATTCAACGGTCTGAATAATACCGCAAGATCGCCCAATGGGACGAAAGTTGGAGATTAAAGAGGGGAAGTGTATTTTTCTGGTCGGGAGATTTACGAACCAGTGGGGTTTGTTGGGAACGGACTAATAGGGTTTTAGGTTTCACTCATTTTGTTTAATACACATTAACATTTAAATATATTAAACATTGGGAGATAGAGGCCTATAGTGGAGTGATCTAACTTTTGAGTGTGTGGAGTGACATATTTTATGGATCAATTTGGTAATTTTAAGGTTAACCTAAAAAAAATCTATTTTGTTCATGTAGACATGATAGGCGAAATGGTCAAGTTAGGCAAGGGATTGGTACATATTTTAAATGTAATGTGGTAAGCAAGTAGAACACCACCCTAACCTGTTTGGACCACGGCATACCAAATGCCGGATATAGTCAATTTTGGAAGATTCTGAAATTCTGGAAGATACAAATTCTGAAAATGATATCCACAAAATGGAATGACCTGTTTGGTTCACCCGAAAGATGACAATCTTGAATTATTCAGTCGCCTCGCATTCAAATTGGGGGACTCAACGGATTCGATCTGTTGGTCGCCATTGAGGGTTTTGTGGCATTTCATGTCTTAATCTAGAGAAAGATTAACTATTGATCGCCAACATTAACTATTGATTGCTTCGCTCCCCGGGTCTGGCGAAGGAAGGTGAAATCAGCAGGAAATAGTTTATTTTGTTTGCGCCTGTTGTGATCATTTCTGAGATGACGCCCGTTGAGGCTTCCCGCGAGGAAAATGTGTACATGGTGAAGCTTGCAGAGCAGGCGGAGCGGTATGAAGAAATGGTGGATTTTATGGAGAATAAGGGAGTGGAAGTGGAGGAGCTGACCGTGGAGGAGTGCAATCTTTTGTCTGTGGCCTACAAGAACATTATCGGCACGCGTAGGGCCTCGTGGCGCATCATTTCATCCATTGAGTAGAAGGAAGAGAG
>MU224045.1:2292940-2311135 GCA_018584345.1 Thuja plicata | reverse complement strand
TTTTCATGCTTTTCACTAACCCCATGTTGCTAATATAACGATTTATTGAAGTGTTTGTGTTGATCTGACAGGTACCTAAATACACACACACACTTCCTACATCCCAAAATCCACTACCTCAAAAGGATCCTTACCTTCTTCATCCATTTTTCCTCCATCATTCCACCACTCTTCAAAGTGTGTGTCAAAGTTGATCTTGCCAACATTTTCATCCACAACATACCTTCTTCTTATCCTCACATTCATTTTCCAATGCATACTTTCTATACTTCCATCCCTCTTATCAATATCTTTGAGCATCATATTCATACCCATGGTTTATTATAGCATATCTTTCAAAGGAGCATTGTCCAAAGATCCTGATGTTGGGAAAATATTGAAAAATACAAGAAAATAAAAAAGAGAAAAGAAAAAAAAAAAGAGAAAAAGTGCCTGGGTGGAAACCTAGCAATAGGCACCTTGGTAGAAAAAGTAAAGAGAAACAAATCTATATACCATGATGAAAATCTGGCAAACAGGCGTCATGTGTAATTCTTCCTTCTTGCACTCTACACTTGGGGGCATATTTCATCCATGCCATCCTCCATCTTCCTATCATTTACCTCACTTTCATCCATACTTCCTCTATCACCTTCACCTTGACAAGGTTGAACACATCCATGAGCATTAAGTATCTTAACATATGTTATCCTGTCCATCAGCTTATGTACTTGTTGCATCCATGTTACCCTATCATGATCTTGCTTATCCCAAATTCACCTTCATTATTCCTTGACAGTCTTTCCATAATCCCAAAACATCCCTTCATAGACTCCATCACCCTTTATCCTGGATTGTGTTATCTTATCCACATTTTACCCAAATTGACCCCTTGGTCTTGATCAAAATGAAGAACTTAAAGTACAAAATTTGTTATCAAGAACTTCTTGACATGTCCACTTATTTTGGATCCCTCATTTTCATGATAGCAGATCGTTATCCTATACGCTATCTAGCACTACATCATTGGCTTCCATGGCTTATCTAAAAACATGCTTCACATTGCTATATCATTTTTCCTTATCTTGGGTAATCTTGAGGAGATGGCCCTATGGGTCACATTCGCAAACTTCATCCATTATGGTCTATCCATCTCTAATCCATCAACTTGCAAATACATCCTTCATGTCCTATATCTTGCTAGACATTGGGGGCAAACCAATGTGATCTTGTTTGAGAGCTGGTAAAAAGGAAATCATAAAGTGCTTTGAGCTGCATCTGGAGAAAACTGAGCTTTTGTAATATCTTCGGAAGTTTGCCCAAGTTCAACATTTTTCCTATCCAACTAGGGACCTTTGATCTTAATCAGTGGATTTTAACAAATGACATAAATTCAGATGAAGTAAGGCATTAAACTCAAATGGATTCAATAGTGCTACATTCGGTCACATATCAGAGAGAGACTTAGCAGAGCTTCAGAAGGGAGATATTCTCATGAACCTTTGATGGATATCATTGTTCATACCAAGTATTTGAGCCTACAACATGATCCTTGAGCCTTCATTGACTTTATTATTCGGGATTAAAAATTGACAAAAACACCTTAAAGATTAGAATACTTGGAAATACTTGTTGGAAATCATAAAACATGGCAAAGCACTCAAAGCTTTCTTTTGTACAAAATAATGAAACATTGCAAAACACTTGAAGCTTTCTTTTGATGATCTGTATTGAATTGACTTTTATCACATCTTTTTAGCTAATCAATGATGTTTCGACTAGATTAGCAATGATGAAGACATGATATTTTTCTTGCCTTTGAGTGACTGTCTTGAGGGAGATCCAACAACTTATGTGAATTCGTCTAATGACATGGTCACCAAAGAACCATCGAGAACTTTCATATAAGGTGGAGGGTTGACCTTTGTTTGTTTAAGAAAATGGATTGGTATTCATACTCCCATAGTTTGGTCATCCAACTAGTGAGGGTTGTACTAGTTTCAAAACGAGATTATCAAATGCGATAAAAAGCAGTATTCATATAATCATGATGTGGTCAATGATGATTGTACTTGCTTTCCAGTCCCAAAATGCTCAATGATGAAAATTTATCCTCACGGCATTTCTTTGCTAAAAGCTAGTGACAATAAGTTGCATTGCATTATCATGATAGATTAATTGCATTTTTCATGTTAGATTAAGTGCATTGGTTTGTAGTTATTTTTCCAAGGAAAAAGGGGTTTCAATCAATATCTTAATCAATCAAAAAGGGGAAAACAATTAAAAGTCCATATCATCATAAAAGTGTCCATAACATCAAAGATCCTTCAAATCAGTATATCAAAGATACAATGTCATTAACAAAGTGATACATCAAAGTCATGATCCAATCTACCAACAACTGTTGTCATGCCTTTCTACAATGTCCGCACTACCTAAATCTAATATCCAAGAAGCTAGAGACCGTACCTACAACTTACGAAAATGTGCCTGTTTCACAAATCGAGGGAATCATATCAGTATTCTATATCAGTGAATCATTTTACATCAATCTAGTCAATCAAAGCAATCAAACCTATCATCATTTGTTTGTGTCTCTATGTCTTGAGAGTGAAGAATCAATAGTATCAATCCTATCACACCCAGTACCATTTGTTCGTGTCTCTATATCCTAAGAACGAATTATCAATGATTATTTTGATACAAAATAATAGTACATGCAAAAGATTTAACACATAAAAATATAGGTATGAGAACAATATTTACTCTCTCTCTCTCTCTCTCTCTCTCTCTCTCAATCATGTCCTTAACATATATTAATGGTAGAATAAACCTCTGTATTAAGTAATAGAATTAACACCACATGTTGGTGTTAATAGATAAAACAATAATTCTATACATAATAGGATATACACTATTATGTGATTATAATTCTATACATTTGATTATCTCTAGAGGTTATTTTGGTATCTCTTTATCTCTCTCTTTAAAAAGTAACCTCTGTATTTGGAAACCTCATGTGGGAATCCTCTGTGTTTATCCACTTTACAATATGTCCTCTTCTCATGTTTCTAGCTATTAATTTAAAAGATAAGGTAACTAGGTGATTGTAAGAGTACCGTTTCAAGAGGACATGGGACATAATTCCTCTTTCTGTTAATCCATCTAATGATTATGCATTTTTGTTCTTTCTAAAGGCACTAAATAGTGATATTTCAGTGTAAATTCAGACTATGGGAGGAAATACCTTGCCGGGAGCATTTGATATTGCTATCAAAGTGGAGAACAGCTTGATACAAGCTGGTAAGATTGCACCGAGGCCTATACAGGCTTATCTGGCAGAAATCCAGCCAAGTATCCCAGTTGTTTCACTTGTTACTGTCATTTTCCCAGCAATCACAGCCCCATTTCAAGAGCTTAAAGATCAAAATCAACAGTTGAAAGAACCGAACGAAGCTATGTTAAAAAATTTACAGGCTTATGCCACTGAGATTTCAAGGACAAGTCAAAATCAGCAAAAGAAGAGTATTTCAAGAGAGATTGTGCTTGAGACTAATTACATGTCCCATGGAGCTCAACAAAAATTTGATGCATGATGTGTTCAAGGCACTTTCAAGGTACAATCATCCAACCCAATGGATATAGCTGCTACAGGAAACTACATGATGCATGATCTATCCCAAATTTGGTAAAAGAATACAAGTAGTAGCCTAGAAACTTGGAAAGTTGTTGTGTTAGTCTTGACACACATTGGGGTAAAGTAATCTAGAACCTCAGAATGACTTGTTATGCAATTCTACCCGATTCTCATCGAACGGTTGATCGATTCGGTGATCTGGAAACTCAAAATAGCTTGTTATGCAATTGTAGTAGATTGTCATCAAACGGTTAACCGATTTGGTGATTTTGAATCTTAGAATGGTTGTTTGTGCGATCGTAGATGATTCTCATCAAACGGTTAACCGATTCCCTGATCTAGAAACTCAAAATAGTTTGTTATGTGGTTGTAGTCGATTCTTATTGAACGGTTGACCTATTTAGTGATCTAGAAACTTTGAATGGCTTGTTATGTGATTGTAGCTGACTCTCATCCAACGGTTGACTGATTCGGTGATGTAGAACCTCAGAATGACTTGTTATGCGATTCTAGCTGATTCTCATCAAACAATTGACCGATTTGATGATCTATAACCTCAAAATGACTTGTTGTACCACTGTAGGTGATTCTCATCAAATAGTTGACCGATTCGGTGATCTAGAAACTTAGAATGACTTGTTATGCCATTATAGATGGTTCTCATCGAACGGTTGAGTGATTTGGCAATCTAGAACCTTAGAATGACTTAGTATGTGATTATAGATGATTCTCATCAAACAGATGACCGATTCGGCAATATAGAACCTCATAATGACTTGTTATGCAATTGCAGTTGATTCTAATCGAATAGTTGAACGATTCAACAATCTAGAAAATTAGAATGACTTGTTATGAGATTGTAACTAATTCTCATCGAATAGTTGACCAAATCGGTGATCTAGAACCTTAGAATGACTTATTATGCAATTCTAGTTGATTCTGATGGAACGGTTGACCGATTTGGCGATCTAGAAACTCAAAATAATTTTTTATGCGATTGTAGTAGATTTTCATCGAACGGTTGACCGATTTAGCGATTTAGAAACTTAGAATGGCTTGTTATGCAGTTGTAACTGATTGTCATCGAACTGTTGACCGATTCTGCGATCTAGAAACTCAAAATAGCTTGTTATGCGATTGTATATACGCGTAAGAGCTATTTAAGGAATGTGCTATGACAGGTGTTATTCTTAGCTATTTAAGGAATGTGCTATGTCCAGTATTAATCTTTAGCTAAGAATAACACCTGTCATAACACATTCCTTACATAGCTCTTATGCGTCATAGGAATCCATTAGCCCTGTCAGTTATGATTTCCTTACATAATGTCCAAGATGCCGACACAAGGCAATATATCTCTATCACAAAGTGGGACACCTAAATCCATGTAGGCCTAGGTTGACCATCCTAGTCAACATACAAGTGGAGTGACACATCAACATGCCAACTACACATGTACACTCACACTTAATTACATTATTTGCAAAAAATACATTTACAAAACAAATAATAAGAATAGGAATTATCCAAGGTTGAGACACCTTATTCCTAACAATTTTGAGGTCCCAAGTTCGAGATGCCCAGTATATAGGTAGGGGATGGTTTCGGAGAATAATCATTTTGGGAATAATGATATCAATTCAATCACTACCCTATAGATAGTAGGGGTTGGCATCCGTGTCTTTCCTAACTTTTTTCTTCTCGCCTCCAATAATATATTTTAGGGGACGCCATAGAATTGTAGGGGTGCACTTGTTCCGGCTTTTTGCACATTCTATCCCAGAGTGGGCTATGGATACAATGATTCAGCTGATGGTTCAATAACTGGGATTGCACCTAGAAATGGATCAACTTGAACTGGTGATGCCCCCCTACTATTTGAAAGGACTGATAGTTCTGGGTCAACCACTCAGTCAACAGGCTAAATTAGCACATATACTAGTCCTAGCTATGCTGCCTACACCTTAGCTTATGTATTTGTCTCTGTTCAGTGGCTTGGGAGTTCTTGGGCGGTTGAGCTTACACATGGATATAGAGCATCGTTATGCGATGAGCATTCCATATCCACCTATATCATTGTTTAGCCATGGAAAGATGTTCATGTTTATTTATTATTGTCTTGCACTTTAAAAAAATTATTGGCTATATGTTTGTCCTTGTTGCTGAAGGAATCCCAGGAGGGGCATTACATATGGTATCAGAGCCCATGTTTAAACATTGGGATCTCTGTGTTATGCTCCCATTGCATTTTGCAACTTTAGATATTTTTTACTTGATTACTCATGTTATGTTGGATTCTATCTCTTATGTTTCCTTATATGGTATTGACTTATGTTCCTTGCTTTTGAAGGATTCCACCTGCATGTGGGCGTGGCCGAGGCCAGTGCAATGCTCAGCGCATAGAACAAGAGGAAGAGAATGATGAGATGCATCAGGAAGAAGAGCATCAAGGGGAACACCATGAGGAAGAACACTATGATGAGGAACAAAATAGAGATGATAGGCAGGATGGGGATCGAAGGATGTTGGAGAATATGATACCCCTTCTAGAGTATTACCTAGCTCGTATGGGTTCTCGTCAAAATGAGAACTAGCAAGAGGACCACGGGGGAGATTCTCATATGTTAGAGCATAGAGAGGATAGAGGAGAGCGTGTGCATTCTCGCACACAACTAGGAGGTAGGAGAGCACAAAGGAGGGATAGAGCACGAGATGATGAGGATTCCATCTAGAGAGATTTGATGAGAGATCTTATGAGGTCCCATCCTCCACCTTTTGATGGTCTAGGTGATGGCGGCAAGGTGGAGACATGGTTGCTTGACCTCGAGCAATGTTTTTCTATGCACCTTACGGGAGCAACCTTGAAGCTCATTGTTTCGTCATATGCTTGCGCGACCATGCTTCCACATGTCGGGGTATTAAGGAGTAGAAGCTCCGAGTAGACTTGGAAGATCTTACATGGGATTTGTTTGAGGAATTATTCCGTGAGAAGTTTCTTTCGACTTAGTACCATGAGGCACATGCGGATGAGTTTCATGACATTAAGTAGGTTAGGATGACTTTGGAGCAATATGAGAGGAGATTCTATGTCGTGAGACAGTATTATAGCTATAACCATGATGAGTTGCTTTTGACATACCATTTTGTGAGGGGCCTTAGTGAGACCATTATTGGGGAGGTACGTATGCACTAACCTAAGATACTCTTACAGGATGGAGAGAATGATAGGATTGTGGAAAGTAATGTAATTAAGGGTTACTGTAGTAGGGAAGGCTCTCAGAGCTATGGATCACGGCCATCAGGGTCAGGAGCATAGGGTACACAGGTTCAATCTGCAGGGTTAGCCCCTTCTCAGGTGGTACACAAGAGAGGGAAACCTAACTGGCCTCGTAGACAATGCCATTCTCAGGGACCGCAGGGTGGAAAGGGATCAGGTACCTAAGGTAATAAGAGTGTAGATACATCCCGTGATCGACAACATCTTTACAGTCTCCCTTATTAGAGTACCCAGTTGGGCTAAAGCAGGATCTGTTTTCAGTAGCCTAGTGCGCCCTCAGGAGGGCGTAGCTTTTCTCTGGGAGCTTGTTTTTAGTGTGGTCAACTAGGGCACAGGGTAGAGATGTACCTACAGAGGGCTTCGTCGAGACAGAGAAAGAATGTTTCCATGTTCGAGCCTACTATTGGGGATGCAGGTAGATCCCATAGAGTATTTGTGGTGGTGGATAACCATCAAGTTGAGCACCACAGCACCATGGTCGAGACATCAAGTGTATTGTTAGTTTGTGATGACTGATCAGGAAAGTACTGTACACTTAAAATTTTTTGGGGTTAACTCGTCAAGCGTTTTTGAGTTGACACGTCAAACATTTCCCTAGGTTGAATCGTCAAGCCTTTTCTTAGGTTGACTTGTCAAGTATTTTAGGGTTAACTTGTTAACCGACATAAGCCTTGTTATATTGGCTTAGGGTTAGGGATTTCATTTATGATGTATGATTTTAGTACTTGCGGCCGATTGAGCTGTAAGGGATTACAAATTGTAATCAGGTTGTAATCACTGGATAATAAAATTGGACTCACTGTTGGTGGACATAGCCCAGGGATTGGGTGAACCACGTTAAATCTTTGTGTCTTGTGTTCTCTTCTTTGTGGTTTATTGTTTTCTGATATTAGTTATATTTGCACATAATTGTTATTTCTACCTTGTTAATCCTAACATGTATTGCATGGCATTTCATCTTCTCATCAAATCATGAATAGCTACCAAATGAATAGCTACCAAACATGCTTGTGAGCTCACCCATGCCTTCTTCACATTTCTAATCTCCTCAAGCATTCTTTCCTTCTCTTCTTTCTGTCTTCTCTTTTTTCTCTTCCTTCTTTCTCCTCTCTTCCAACTTCTTTCTTTCATCATCTTCTCTTTGAATCCTTAGGGCATCCATGTAACGTACCCATGCATTCCAAATCTTCTCCTCTTGTGGCGTCATCTCCATCACCAACCCAAACAACAATCTCCACTATCCACTTATCCTCGCTCTGATACCACTCTGATGCAACTAGAGTCTCAAATCTAGAGGTCTACTGGATCATGAACTCAATCCACATCTGTCTGACTGTGGTTTGGCTACTCTTACATCATCTGTATCTGACGGACAGGTAAATACCGAAATGTGTCTCCATTAGATGCTCAGGGTTGCTAGTTCTATAATATATGGGTTTTCTATTTATGATGAGGGTTGCTTCTTGCATATTATATGGGCTTATTATTGGTTAACAGACTTTGAAAGTATGGACATGTTATGGTACATTCATGTTCCTGCTCACATGCCAGGCTACAATGCCCCAGAGTTTTCAATGTCAGGGGCCTATACTATGAAAAGTGATGTATATAGCTTCGGTGTTGTAATGTTGGAACTTCTAACAGGTCGCAAGCCCTTCAATAGGTATGTTGTTGGATTTTGGTGGGAGAAAGTCTTTGTTAAATCCACAGGCAAAAATTATTTACATAGGAAGACAGTTATTGCAATCATCTGGACAGAGATTTTTGAAATTAATTAATCTGGCAAGATATTGCTTCGTTTGGATGTTGTACATCTAATCTAATGTTATATGGAAACAGCTCAAGGCCTAGGGCAGAGCATTCATTGGTGAGATGGGCAGCTCCCCAGCTACATGATATTGATGCATTATCGAAGATGGTTGACCCTGCTTTGAAAGGAATGTATTCTGCCAAATCTCTTTCACGGTTTGCTGACATCATTTCTTTATGTGTCCAGGTAACAATTGCGTTTATCATACTCAGTGTGTTTGCCTTACAAGTTGCAAGTATCTGATTTCTTTTATTGATTGCCAGCCGGAGCCTGAATTTAGACCGCCAATGTCAGAGGTTGTACAAGCCCTTGTTCGTCTAATGCAGAGGGCAGCTTCAAGTAGAAAGCGATCTGAGACAGCATCGGGAGCCAAAAGCCTTGAACCTCCAGATTCTACGTTGCAAGAATAGGCAATATAACCATTATTTTATCTGTTGTAACAAAGAATTGATAATGTCAGCTAGTAGATCATTTTGCCGATCACCGTCTGCTAGATGAAACCATTTGTTAAAGTCAAGAGTGGAAACTTTTAACCAATTGATGGGCTCCATAATAAGAAGAGAAGCATACAGAAAATATTGGTCCTTCCAATCATGTCTTCATAAAATGTAACAATATTTACGGTGATGTGTTTCATAAGGATTTGGTCTGTGTATTATTGGGAGGAGTATGAAATGCTGGTTTAGATTATCCTTTAAAGAAGAAATATAATAAATTAGCAGTAATACAAGATTAGTTCACTTTTAACAAACTGATATCTTCAGACCTTTCCTGGATAAAAACTACAGGTTCAAGAAATGTGATTGATTGGGCAAATTGTCTGATGACCACTAGTTGATTTGTGAGAAGTTATTAATTAGCATTCTCTTATGGTTTATGACGAAATATGTGGCTCCATACAGATTATGATCAATGAGGATACTATTTTGCACTTCACTGTTCCTTTCATGTAAACAACTTATAGTATTTTTTGAGGTTTGCCTAGTTCACAAACTATTTCTTCTACTTCTGGTTATTTATGTCAATGGCTGCTTCGAATGCATTCAAATGACAAGAACAACTTCAAGCTGTTCTTGTTTGTCGTATTCAGCAAGCACTTATGAGCAGCTTTCTACACAGACAAAATATGAACCCAGTTTTACAACTAAATTATTTATGTCCATTTTTGCTGTTTATCTTGAATGTCATTTCTGTTGTTTATCTTGAATGTAGTCTTTTTCCTCTAATAACATTGCTCTCAAATACAAAGATATATAGTCTAGATGTAAGTTGCCAGACAATTGCAAGAAATCAAGGAGCAATGCGTTTGAAGTTCTGATAAAAACCCCAGGCTACAAAAGTATGCAGATTACAATGTTTGACAGTTGTGATGTTGAGTTCTTCTGTCGATGCCATGTTAACACAAGGCAATGATTTGCAAGCAAACTCCATTTGGAAGGTGAATCTTGCAGAAAAATTGAGGGTTAAGTATACCTAGTTATTTCAGGAAATAACAGCTGTTTGTGGAGGAATTCTATCTTTTTATTCTCATAAGAAGCAATTGCTCTTCTTTGCTTTCTACCCATGTTGTGAAGAAGCCTTAAGATACAAAATTGAAATTAAAATTTCAACCATGAATTCTTATGTATGCTAAGGTATTCCTCTTTTCAAAAAAAATAATCCACGTAAACTTTATGCATATAAAACTAATTGATCGGATACCCAAAGCTCTTGCAAATGGGGTTGCAAGCAAAGTGGGCCTAATCTTGGAGGAAACTCTATAGTTTAGTGTACTTGAGATGGAGTAGTACTAGGTTGGGTTACTTCCCGGAAAGTCTCGGTGCTTCACCTTTGCAAGAATCACCTAGATGCAATGAGTGCTAAGTGTTCCATTCATTCTCATGAGAGATGGCTTCTTGTCAACTACTACTCTTGAAACATGGGTCAATGTGCTTGACTCAAACTACATAGTTGACTTGTGGGCAACATCAGAGGTTGAAAATCAAAATTGTCATTATATTAATTACATAATAATGAATAGACATTATTATTGACTTCTTGACTCATTCTCAATATAAATGCAAGAGATTGTTGCATTTGGAAAACACATTAAAAAAACATACAATGACATAGTGCTATTACATTTGCAATGATCCTAAAAACCTAAACATGGTATCAGAGCCAAGTTGCAAATGTAAGAGAGTAGTTTGTTGATGGTGAATGTGTGACTGTCACAAAAAATACAGTCTCAGTACGAGGACCATATCTCACAAATGAACCGTTGGATTTTGCTAAATTTTTGATATGTTGGTGATAAACAAATTAAGAAGAATCTCACCAGAGCGATTGGAGAGAAAATGTCAGATTCAAAAGTTATGATCGACTGTGTATGAGTCTATGCAAAAAAAAAAATCTGTAAAAGAGCGAGATTCCTTCTTTATAAGCCTAACCACTTGAAGGGAGATCTGATCAAATTGAAGATTTTAATAGTGTATAGAACCTTTGGATATTGAAGACAAGTCATGTGAATAATTCTAGTAATGTTCGAGAACGACGACATTATTTTTTGAATTTGCACATGATATTTTCTATATGGGCTCACCTTACAAAATGAATTACTTGAAATTTAATAAAAAAGATAAGTATTTCATGTTTTATTAATGCACATAATTTTTGAGTTTTTAAATCATGCTATACTATTGGTTAGTAAAATATTGTATGCTTCTATCATTGGTATTTACGATCGAGATAGTTTAGCGAGCTATTTGTAATCTCTCTCTAACATACCTTCAGCACAGAAGCACAAGATAATTGCATTCAAGGGAGAAAGAACTTGATGCTTGCAAACAAATTGATGATTGAGACTAGATGCAAAGGGAGTCTGCTATTTCAAAAGAGGTTAATAAGTTGATAAACTTGAGCTTCAGAGGAAGTAGATGGTTCAGTCAACTTGTGACAATCTTGATCTTATTGATTGAGAGGGAGTTCCTATTGAAGGTGAAACATTTATGAGGTAAACTTGATATAATTGATTATTATACTAATGAATCATGAATGTTTTTAATGGGCCTACCCCCTATGTAAATCATGAGGAAGTGACGACTTCCAAATGATTATCACTTGTATTTGTAAAAGTTATTGTAAGGTGGCGATCTTACAATAACTTGACCTTCTATTGTGATAGACATCTTGTGATGGCTGAAACGGATCATAATTGATAGAACTTGTGGATAGAATCACCGATTGAGGCAATCCACATTAAAGCTCATGATTTTGTAGATAGAACCTATTTACAATCCTCATTGTGTTATGCTGTGGTCTGTCCTTTAGTTCAAGAAGCTCAATATTTAGGATTGATTCCTCATGTGATGTCAAGTTTTTCACTAGGTTTTGTGTAAAATTATCCCCATGGATGCATGCCATCTGATCTAGGCAGACCATGGTAGTATGATTTTAAGGTACATCACAATGGAGAGAAAAATACCTATTTAATAGTGAAGAATGGAAGGAAATCTATGATGGGTCCACTGCCTGACCACTTGGTGAAGGAGAAAGAAGAGAACTTTGTCATGTTGATAAGAGGAAATGAATTCTTACAAATGGCAAAGGAAGAGGATTTTCAAGGATTTGCATTGATTGTGAAGCCTAAAGATGAGGTGCAAAACAAGGAACCCTTATCTGCAGAGGTAGAATAGTTATTGGATTAGTTTCCATCACTGATTGTAGAAGACCAACTAAGTAATTTTCCACTAATTAGGAGCATCAGTCACTAAATAGACCTCATTCTAGGAGCAAAATTGCCAAACAAATCTTCCTACAAACTTACACCTTAACAAAATGAAGAAATAATCAAACAAGTGTAGGAACTTCTACATAAAGGATTGGTAAGAAAAAGTTTGAGCCCTTGTGCATGCCCTTCTATTTTAGCACCTAAAAAGGATGGAAAATGGATATTATGTGTTGATTCTAGGGAAATCAATAAAATCACTACCAATCATAGGTTTTGCATGCCTAGAATTGAAGACCTATTGGACTATTTAGGAGGATAAAGTGTATACTCCAAGATAGATTTGAAATCAGGGTATCATCAAATCAGGATTAGGCAGGGGGATGAATGGAAAATGACCTTTAAGACCAATGAGGGATTGTATGAGTGGCTTGTGTAATTCTCCAAGTACTTTTATGAGGTTGATGAATGAGGTATTGGTACAATTTATTGGCAAATTTGTTATAGTTTACCTAAATGACATCTTGATCTTTAGCAGAAGCAGGGAAGAGCATTTGGAGCACCTAAGGATAGTGATTAAGAAACTACATAAGAATAAACTATATATAAACTTCAATTATGTGGAGACTGGGGGAGAAGTCACCATGGGTTCACGGGCGAGGTCACGAAAATGGGGTCAGAAGTCGCAGAAAAAAAATGTTGATTAGAGACTCCGTACGATGAAAAGAATGAAAAAACCAGAGTTAAAAAATAAAAATTCTTACTTTGTTCAAACGTGCGTTCATCTGTAGATGCGTCGACAGAGTAGTATCCACAAAGGGGTAACCCAACATGGGGCGAAGTCACTGCGAGCTTGCGGGTGAGATCTAGGAAGAGTCACTGCGAGCTTGCGGGCGAGACTGGGGGTGAAGTCACCGCGAGCTCGCGAGCGAGGTCATGAAAACAAGGTCAGAAGTCATAGAAAAAATGTTGATTAGAGGCTCAAATTTCTATTCTTGTACTATCTTTATTCATTAATTGCATTTCTAATTTTAATTTCTAGATCTTATTATTAATTAATTAAATATTAAAATACAATATATTTCTTTATTTTTAATTAAATAATAAATACAAGCAAATATACAATTTGATTTCTTGATTATTATAGAGGATAGCACTTCTTGTGGAGGATATCATTGGGCAATGTTTGTGCAAATTGAAATACAAGCATTTAGATTTATCAATTTATTATCATGGGAATTATATTTCTACATGGTCCAACTTAATAGATGTGGGAAAATGAGTGATCATTAATAGAGAACATAGCTTCTATTTGTTTTAAAAATAATAAATAAATACAAAAGTCAAAGAAACCAATTAGTCAATGGGCCCTTCGTCTGCTGGTGAAGTTGAAAGGTTCTCAATGAGCCCACCAGGGATCAAGTCTTTCTGAGTGCAAGGCTCTGACACCAAAAGGGATGAGGTTGGGATCGTGCCCCAGGCAATTTTGGTGGCGTGGATGCCCCTTAGTCCTTGGCTCTTAATCGAAGAGGTTTTAGGCACGTGTGCGCCCGTATCGGGTTGCTAAAACTACTTTGTGGTGGCCTTCACTGATTGGTTGCTCGCAGGCTTCGTGCCTCGCTGGGCTGCCTCACAGGTCTGAACACTCCATAAAAAAAAGAAACCAATTATAAAATGAGTGTAGCCAATTTCATGGCAACTAGTTTTGACATTGTCTAGCTTAATAGATGTTGAAAAATGAGTGGTCATTGAAAGAGAACACCACTTCTATTTAATTTACAAATAGAATATAAATATAAAAGTCAAAGACACCAATTCTAAACTGAGGGTAGAAAATCTTATGGTAACTATATTTTGACGTTGTCCAACTTAATAGATGTTGCAAAATGAGTGGTCATTGAAAGAGAATGTGACTTCTATTTAATTTAAAAATAAAAATAAATATAAAAGTCAAAGAGCAATTATAAAGTGAGGCTAGCAAATTTCATGGTAACTAGATTTTGACATTGTCCAACATAACAAATGTTGAAAAATATATGGTCTTTGACAGAAAAGGTGACTTCTATTTAATTTTAAAAAAGTAAATAAATATAAAAGTCAAAGATCAACTATTAAAAGAGAACGTAGTTTCTATTTATTTTAAAAATAACTATAAATATAAAATTCAAGAGACCAATTCTAAAACAAGAATAGTGAATTTTATAATAATTAGATTTTGACATTGTCCAACTTAATAGATGTAGAAAAATAAATAGTCACTGAAAGAGAACATAGCTTTTATTTAATTTAAACATTAAATAAATACAAAATTCAAAGAAACCAATTATAAAATTTCTACCATTTAGGTAGCACTGTATCTTAGATTTTTCTTTGAAAGTTTCATTTCGACTAAAGCGAGTTCAAATTTCTGAACTTTGAAAGAGATTTTCTACGCACGACCCTTGACACTCTCTTGTTGTTTACATCTTCAGGTTTTTGTCAAACTTAGAATAAGATGGATTTTGGAAAAAATTGTGTAAAATTAAATTTTTTTATTATATTAAACCAAAACAAAGGAAAACTATAGAATTAGAGCAAAGAGAAACAAATACACAACAAATCTATCCGTCCATAGATATAATAGCCACTTCACAACAGATGAGGAGACCAAAAATTTATTTACATGAACTATAATAAATGTAATTTGCATCTTTAGCTTTATTAAACATCTTTTTTTGGTTGGGAATATTAATAAAAATTCACATGACTAGTGAATAAATTCACTATTATTGAAAGCTACATTATTTTATGTTTATATGTTGATGATAAGCTTGTAGCAGGGTCTAGCATGGATCACATTAAGGGGTTGAAACAAAAAATAACACATTCTTTTGTTATGAAGGATTTGGGTGTAGCAAAATAAATCCTTGGTATGAGAATTTGCAGAGATAGAAAGAACAAAAAATTAACTCTATTTCAGGTTGATTATATTGAAAAGATGTTGTAAAGATTCCATATGGAGAATGTAAAAGCAAAATAGCTTGTTATGCGATTGTAGTCGATTGTAGTAGCTGGTTTAAATCTATGTAAGGATCTCAATATATCCAATCTTATTATTGAAGGTGACTCACATATTATAATCAACACTACTCATTCTAAGAAGACTCCTAATTGAACTCTCAATTCTAAAATAGAGGAAATAACCTTAATATTAGAGAGTATTCCCAATTATGAAATCAAACACATCTACAGAGAAGGTAACTCCAAGGCCAACAAATTAGCAAATTTAGGTGCGGATGGAGTAATAACTTTAAATAAACTTGAACCTCAACCTCGGGATGCACTTAGATAAAAGCTCCCTTTTTAGTTGACAATAAATTAAGAATCCTACTCAATAATCATACTCACCCCAGTTATATTCTTAGCTTCAGCAATCCAGGTTCCTGTTCCCTCTAACCCCGTCAACTAAGTAAGCTTTAGTAAAAGGAATCATGGTACAATTCACACATATACCATCATTCTATGTCATATAGTTCTTTACTCTAGGTATTAATGAAATATCCCTCTGATTTATCATGTGATCCTCATAGGCTAATGGGGATGGACAAAGGGTCTCTTTCAGTGGGCATCTACTTCAGGATTCACTATGCTTTGGTTTGGCTTTCGTTTGTCGTCATTTGGACTTCATTTGCTATAGTTTGCCACGTTTACTATTTACAATAATTTTGATGTTGTTCCAGAATGACCCTTTCTGTTTTTGGAAAGTGCATTTGGTCACGTTGGGAAATAATGTGTGACTCCTATTTCAGATGACATATTTAAAGGATAAATATTTTGGAAGTTATTATCAGAAATATTAGGAATCATGTAATGATGTTATTATCCTTAATTCGCATGGTAGGAATCATGTAATGACTTGTTTTTGGGTTATGGAAGATGTACTATTTTAATACCTTCAGTCTAAAGCTACATAGAGACACTATAGCTAGTTTCTCTCACCCCATCAACCCTTTAATAGCAATTTTTCAGTCTAAAGCTACGTAGAGACTGAGACTACAACAAAGACTGCCAATTTAAAATAGCACTAAAAACTTGCAGTATAAACTGATGAAGACTACATTGGAAACAATCATAATCTATGCATAGATTTATTCACTGGAATAAGATGTTGAAAAATAGCTAAAACAGTTGTGGGCAACATCAGCCAAATAACAACACCAATGATAGAAGAAACAAAATTCATGGATGTAACCCTTAAAACATTAAGGATAATAACAAATAGGTCCTTATCATGATTTATCCTTTGTTTCTCTGTCTTTCTGTTTCCCTTTCGCTCTTTTCTTCTTATGTTCTATCGGTTCTGGTTTTAGGTTCCTTTTCCTTGTTATGTTTCTTTTTCGGAGCCCTTGTCCTGTTGCTTCGCTTCCCCTTTTAGCTCTAGATTTCTCTTCTCCTCTTGCATCTATGGTCCCCTTTCTTTTCATCATTTCGGTTTTCTCNTATGTTCTATCGGTTCTGGTTTTAGGTTCCTTTTCCTTGTTATGTTTCTTTTTCGGAGCCCTTGTCCTGTTGCTTCGCTTCCCCTTTTAGCTCTAGATTGCTCTTCTCCTCTTGCATCTATGGTCCCCTTTCTTTTCATCATTTCGGTTTTCTCTTTTGGTTCCCCTGCCATTTCCCGCAATGATGCATTCTTTATCTTTGTTCTGTCTCCATTTTCAGCTGGGGTGAGAGAAACTAGCTATAGTGTCACCTGATTCCTGGCTGACGGTAAATACCAATGATAGAAGCATACAATATTTTACTAACCAATGGTATAGCATGATTTAAAAACTCAAAAATTATAGTCTTTGTTGTAGTCTCAGTCTCTACGTAGCTTTAGACTGAAAAATTGCTATTAAAGAGTTTGGACTGTGTGTTTCGATATATGCAGTCTTATACAAATTGTAATATATATGCCGGTGCAATAAAAAGATTGATCTGGTATTCTGCAAAAAAACAGATCTCCTCCTGTTTTCCTTTCTCATGATTATGCTTTCTTGACAGATCATCAGATGAGAAACGATTATCTTCACATTCTTGGGAAAATTGTTGATAACCGATGCTGACGGGTTGTTCCAGCGCATGCGTTTGGAAAATTCAATGTCACCGCCAATCACCTTTCTATTCCATAACATGTGATAGATTATTTATAGTATTATTTCAGTCAATTCGTTGGTTCAGTTATGTCAAGAGGTCTCTTATTCAAGCGAATAAATCTATGAATAACATCATGGACTTTTAGCGCTTCTAAAAGTACATTGTATGCTTCTATCATTGGTATTTACGGTCGAGATAATTTAGTGAACTATTTGTAATCTCTCTCTGACATACCTTTAGCACAGAAGCACGAGATAATTGCATTCAAGGGAGAAAGAACTTGATGCTGGCAAGTCCTTGATTGCCTTCTAATGTCTTGGTAACTAACGGTTGACCGCTTCGATTGCTTGATGAATATCACTCTGCCATAGAAAATTATTTTAACTATCCCTGGGATGCATTCATATCAGTGTGAAGCCAAGCATTGCAGCCTTGAAACTGTATACATTATCTCGGTAAAAACATGAGGACAAAGTTTTCTGACTATGTTTGTAAGGTTACTATTGTAGCATCATAAATTATAATGTTCCCAACCAAAATAAGGTGTTTAATAAAGCTAAAGATGCAAATTACATTTATTATAGTTCATGTAAATAAATTTTTGGTCTCCTCATCTGTTGTGAAGTGGCTATTATATCTATGGACGGATAGATTTGTTGTGTATTTGTTTC
>MU224045.1:2275067-2287044 GCA_018584345.1 Thuja plicata | reverse complement strand
GAAATCCTCCTATAATTGTTACATGATATAAACCAAGAGTTTTATTGAACCAATAGATTGAACTGAGGTGATTTCTCTTCATTAAGTTTTTAAGAGATTTTAAAGAAATTATCTCTTATAGTGTCCATATAAAATGGGTAAGTATTATTATGCTTCGCGTCTAAAGTGTCACAAAGCCAAACACAAATTCTAGAGTAGTTACATAAATGTGACTCTTAATCAACTACTAGTAGCATATATAAAATTTCCTTATCTTTAAACTGAAATAATAGAATTATATGATGCTTTCCAAAATGAACCAGCTATAATACGTATTGTAAAAAAGATATTGACAAGCTTGAGTTGACAATAATGTCTATATTACTATAATCTATTTCTTGATATAAACCAAATGTATAGAAAATCATTGTACTATAGTCTTTTTTGACTTATAATCATCAAGCCAAAATGATAATTTCAGGATATAAAGTATCTAGTTACTTAAAAGTAGCAACATTCTAGTACCATCTATACAAACTACCTTAAAATATTAGATTATATATAAGGTAATGACTTAGCCCAGTTGGATTCCCTTGTCTGTTCCCTTTGTCTTGACACCTGGGGAAGATGGGCCAACCTCCGAGGGTGGCACCCTTCCATGAAGCTCCATTTTGTCCTCACTTTCGTTGTCAGAGACAATGACCACTATAGATGAGCTGGCCCAGTCCATAGCATCCTCAAAGCCGACCATATTTTCTTCCTTTAACTAACTGGTGAACCATTTCGGTTTGTCTGGACGCTTAACATGGAAAAGTCCAGTCAGAAAATTCAAGTTGCGGCTTCCGCTCTCTAGGGATGATTCAAGGGCTTCCCAGTTTTCTACCCATAAAATGGGGTATCTAGGAACAATATTGTCCCCTAGGAGAATTTTCCTGTAGTTTCTGGCTTTGGGGATCATATGGGCAACATCAATGTTGTCGAGGACAATGCCAATATCCCCTAAAATGCTCTTTTTGAAAATGTTCTCATAGATCTCCTATGCGATTTTCTTGTCTCTTTCAAGGAACATTGTTAGGGAAAGAAACATAGAAGCAATGTTAGATTTCACCCTGGTCTTGTCTATATTACCCAAGTAATCTTCTCCTAATACCTTCATTATTGCCTCCACCACTAGTGTCTCCACCACCAGTGTGTTATTGAATTTTATAATACCTCGTATTCTCTGCTCAGTTACCTCATTCTTCACTTATGTCTGTCGCTTCTTTCCTCAGAGTCTGACTGGGGTATCCATTAAGCTCTATCTCTTCTGCTCTCATGTGCAAATAAAAATACTTTAGGCTTTCTGAGAGGCCGATGTCCTTAAATTTCATTGTAGCTTTCTAGGGAAGATATTAGTTGTCTTCGATGTGTCAAGTGTCAGACGCTTTAATTGAAATTGGTACGGATATTACATTAGAGAGTTATGATTTATCGATCAAAGATTTCTCATGATCATATCTCGATGTAGTACATGTGAGATATCATGCCAAGAGATTGGCATGTGTTAACTTAAATTTGCATCTTTAGTAATGATTCTTCTTGAGCCTCGGTAGAGATAGTTGTAAGTTAGTGATTCCCAAAACATGCTTTAAATTCAGAGAAGTTGGTCGAGCAAGGTTTGATACGTGTTTAACTTTAGTGAGATAATTATTATCCTATTGTTGCTTGGCTGGATTCGGGATGATTGTTGTTATTCATTTGAAATGCTTTCTTAATTATTCGTAAGGGATTAATGAGATTGTGATATATGTCTTATCAAAGAATCTATTACAATATAGTTGTATCTATCTATCCTATTTATGAATATAGCTTTGGGAGAGATAAATATGTTTATAAAGCATATATTTATATATTTATAGAACTATATGTTGGTATCTCTTTATTTATAACTCTGCTGAAGTATATTAATTTGTTTATATATGAATAAATATATACATATCTATATATGTATATAATCCTATGAATTATATATTATATATATTTGTTCGCACATGGACAAATTTAAAATTTCCATATTTACAAATAATTTCACTTAGGGCTTCTATAATTGTAAAGAATTTGGATTTCAATTTTAATGAGCTAAGAGGGAAAAGTTTAATGAGTCCTAGAGGTTTGGGTAAATATGGTTACGCTTTGACCTATCCATTGGCGAATCTACGATATCGAGACATAACACTAATCCTGTTATTCTAAGACGTTATTATCTAAAATACCAGGGGTTATGCATTCCTGGAGAAAATTCTCGAGATTCTGAAGTCATTTGGAAAAGTAGTGGGAACGTTTAATACCCTAATTTCCAAAAGCTGTCAAAGGATAGGTTTTAGAAGAAGGCTCAGAGAATTCGGGAAAAGATAAGCTATGATGCTAGATACAACATTTCAGAGATAGCATTGGGAGAGTTCCAATACTTTCAAAATTCACCATCGGAAATTAGATGAACGAGGTTCTATTCTCGAGAATCCGAAGTCGTATGTAACCCACAATCCAGAAAGCTTTCTAAGGACATGATTAATTATATATATATATATAGAGGGAGAAGTTTCTAAGCGAATTCTAAAATTTCGAACATAGCATTGGGTAGGTTCTATTGTTTACAAATTTACACATCGGAAATTTGATGTATTATGTGCTATTCCCGAGATTCAGAGGCACTTTGAAAAAGGCAGTGGGAACGTGTAATTACCGCAATTTCAAAGGCTGCCAAGGGTCAGTTTAAGAGGAAGATTCAGAGAATTGGCATTGAAAAGGAAACAATGCTCGATTCGATTTGCAAATAGCTGTGGGGAAGTCATAATACTTTCAGACTTCTACATTAGGAATTCGATGAAATAAGTGCTTTTCCTGAGATGCCAAAGCCATTCAGAGAAAGTAGTGGGTGAAAAAGCTATCCAAGGCTGGGTTAAAGGAGAAATGCTCAGGGCATTGATAATTGAAAAGCTGCGATGCTAGTTCTGAAATTTTGGACGTAGTAATGGGAGAGTTCTTTTGCTTTTAGACTTCAACATCAGAAATTCAATGTGAAACAATTCCCAAGATACAGAAGCCATTTTGGAAATGCAATGGGGGCATGCAATTCCCGAAATTCTAAAAATATATCAACAGATGGGTTTTAGGGAAAGGCTCGGTGAAGCAGGAAATTGTAAGCTTTCATGCTTTCTCCAGAATTTTGGAGATTGCCGCAGGAAAGTTCTATTTCCAAAATTCCTAAAGTTGTCGAAGGGTGGGTTTTTAGATAGAAGGCCTAGATAATTGAGATATTGATGTATTATGAAGCTGGTTCTAGAGTCTCACAGCACTGCAACTTATTTCCCGAAGTATCTTTGAAATCTACCTGTCAAGTTCCCTATTGCCTATCATATTTCAATACTAAACGCATAGAGCCACTTACACGTTCAAGGTGTCTTATCCTGCATTTAGAACACATATTAATGAGCTTTAAATGCCAGTATTAAATGTAGATTTTCCAATGGCACATATACTTGTTGTAGAAGGTAAATCAAATTATTGTAACACATAGTCCTTCCTAAAAAAGAAAGAACTGAAGAAGCTGAGATCCTCGTCCTAATATCTTGTACTGAAAATAATCAACTCCTAAAGATGGCCCTAAAATATCTTGGCTACGACCATCTAAACGGTTCCAGTAGCATTTGGAAAGACATTGGTGATACAAAGTTGAATTTATGTACACCGGCCCCCCTTACATCCAATTACTCAAAAGTTGGTTGAGAGTGGGTTGATCCACGCAGCTGGTTTTCTGGTAGCCATCCAGGCCCCTGAGCTGATTATGGAGTGCATTGCCAGATTTGCCCCAGGCAATAGGCAAATTAAGAAGTCAAATAATGAGATTCTGGTCACCCTAGATAGGTATTCAATTCAAAACTTCTTAGGCCTCCCTTCAAGAGAAAAATATACTAATTGGGACTTCTCATTGGCTGCATCTTATTTTAGTGAGAAGAAATCAAGGTGGAGAGGCAAAATGTCTGCAAAATGGTTCCAAGCCAAGAGGGCAACAAGCTCCAAACTCCCAAAGAATCTTTACGAAACTAACCTCAAAAGAGAGATTGTGGATATTCTGGTACTTCTACACCGACTTAGAGGGAATGAAGAGGCCCTAAATTTTGAGGGATGGTAGTTTTTCATTGTACAGACAATCTATGCTGAGGATAGATATATTAACTGGGCACAACTACTTACTGTCAGGTTAACCAAAATGCTTGTGTCGACTAAACACTCGTTCTCTTTCTATATGTCTTCTTATATCATTTATGCCATAGCTTGTATTCGTAGCTGGCCTGACCTCCCTAGCATTGAAGAATTTGAAGAAGACATCCAAGTATACAATTTCTATCCATGTTTGTAGATGCACAATAGTTGCGAAATTTTTAGAAGGGTGAATGATGATTTCACCATGAAAGTATGTAGGGAACTTCAAGGTTTCTTGGAGCGGAGAATGTCTGCAGAGGCAACATCGACGATAGCTACATTTGGGAGCCATTTCACACAATTCCTGACATTCACTTACTTTAGGATAGGAGCTTTTGTAATTTTACCCTACAAATTGCCAAGATATCCTGATGATAACATAATTTTGATAGAGCTTTGTAGGCAGATCATTGAGGTCAATACCAAGTGCAGTGAGCGACACAAAGAAGGAATTTGATTTCCCATTTCAGTTGGGGCTTATACATGCACAACCAGCTCCAACACCCTGAACATGATAAAGAGCGCCAAAGAAAAGTATTCGTTTGAACAATACAGCGTGGTTAGAACCCACTTTGATCCTGCAAATTTTGTTAAGGATAATTTGCAGCTAGATCCAAATTTTCACCACATTCTTGCCTTAGAGGACTTCTGGGCTGACTATAGAGATGATTTCGACATGAGGGAGCGATCTTGGTCCCGTCTCACTGTTGATCAGGTCAATCTATATAGTGTCAATATTAATGTGGAGGGTTTTTTTGACGATGGGATGGATTTTTTGTCTTCGCACTATTTGGGGAAGATAAAGGGAACCCCTCTTAAGCCCATCATATTTGAAGGGCCAGAACTTGATGATCTCAACCTAAGGATAGCCTCCATCCTTAAGCAAACAACTGAGTGGGTACAGTGAAAAAGATGGGCAGACGGGGGGCTAGCTCCTCAAAACCCTCACCGACTCAAACTCAAAGCCCAGCCACAGTTACAAACAGAACTACGACTGCGAGGCCATTGGTCCAAAGTACATCCCATTTAGCAAGAGGGGATGATCAACCCCCTGAGAAAGGCCAAGGAATTCCTCTCACATGCGGAGGCAAAACAATGCCTTTCATTAACCTCCTTCTGCAAGTAGGACCCGAGCAGGAAGAGACTGGAGAGCTATACATGGGTTCCCAAGGAAATCCCCTAGAGCAATTACAGGATGAGAAACCAACAGAACCCCAAGGAAATTATCTAAAGGTGCCAGTTAGCCCAATCCCACACAAGGTACCCTGATTTCCTTTCCCTTTTGGTCCTATGCAAACTCCTCCTGTAGCAAGGAAATTATTTGATATAGAAATTTTAGCTTCTGCTATAGTAGTTCTATCTTCTCCTTCGTGGATAGAGAAGACTATCGAGAGAAAAAGGAAAAGAGAAGAGGACATAGTCCCTCCAAGTGATTTGATCTCTCAGATCATGAAAGGCCCCTCTACTTCCAAAAGTAAGAAAAAAATAGTATTCTAGCTGCTTTGGGAAAGGATCAAGAGACTGGGCATGTTATTTTGGAAGTTGCCCAAGCCAAGACACATGAAAAAATTGGGCAATTATCTCTTGCAGATTTTGATGTAAGCATGATTGATATAGGTCCTCCACACCATGATAGTATAGTGGATATGTGGGAGTTCACCCACCGAGAAATAAGATAAATATTGGATGGGATGAAGGGAGAGACAGCCAAACTCAATTCCACTGTAACTCATCTCTCTGATTATATCAGAAAAGCCCTAACCCCTCTATCTTCTTGACCTAGGCTTACTACAGATGAGACTTTTGATCCAACATTAGATTCCAGCCAAGAATTAATTGCACAGTTGCGTGAGGACCGACATATGGGGCAGATAGGAAGCGATTGGATCAAGGACCTCAAGTCCAAAGGTCTCCCTCTCATAGATTGCCTTGGGGCTTACTACAAGGTTTTTGTTCATCTTAAGGATGTGGTGATAATTAATATTCAACTCATGGAAGAAGAGAAGAGTTATTTTAAACGCCTCATATCTCTATTAAAAGAGTTAATGAAAATGAAAGTTGAGGACGCTGTGAGATTAAACATTTTGAAAACTACCGATGAGCCATTGCCAAAGTGGAATTTTTCACTATCATTCAAGAGGGAAATTTTATCAGAAGTCCTTGAGCACCTGGAAGACATGGTGGTAACCCTCAGAGCTAGCATCTCACATATGGAGAAATACTTCACATAATTGGGGTGTGATTCCCATCAAGGCGAGGGAGATGAACTCATCAATATAGAGGGCATGAAGAGCTCATATCATACGAATTTAGACAACATCATCAATCCTGCTACATATCACAGTGGGGATCTATCTTTACTAACAACCATTGATGTTCTACTATCTACTGCCAGCCAAGATGTTCAAGACATCTCTCAGCAAATCATACAGATAAAGAGAGACCATGTATATTGGACAGTGAGGGATGACCAAGTCATCATCCCTAAGGATGATGATATGACACGCGTACTTACAACCATGGAAAGGCACCTAAAATATGCTTAGACAGAGTTAGAGAAAATGCAAGGTGGAGAGGCTACATGACCTTTTTTTCCCCTTTATTTAGTAATTGCTACTGTGCATAACACTAGTCACTTTTATGTTGTTTATTCATTTCCAGTAATCTAAGAAGATACATTTTATTTTACTAAAATAACATTCATTTGAGTTAGCCCCAAAATAAAAGTGATTGAGTCCAATATAAAAATATTATTAATTATTTTAATTCAAAAAATGAGGCAACACAAATTTAGATGGATATGCATATATACATTCATATTTTCTATAACTTTTTTATTGTTTTGTTTTGATAATTTACATTATTTTTGACACATGTTCCTCTTTAGGTATTATCGAAAGCCTTAATGAATCTTAACTTTGGTGATGAATTAGAATATACTAAATAACAATTCATGAAATTTGTTTTCAATTTGGTGCCAATTCTAGCCAAATTGCTTGGGACAAGCCTTTATAACACCTTAAAAATTACATTTGTTGATTGTATTTTACATTTTCATATTTTGATCCCTAATCTTACATCAACCCAAGATGTGGAAATTGAAAGGTTTTAAAAATTATGATTTCGTTTCTAATTATGATCAGTAAAACATGCTTCAAGAGAAGGAAAGCATGATGAAGATGATGCATAGAATCATACAAGATAGAAGAGGAAAATATGACATTGATGAAGCTCAATAGAAGGATGTGTTGGATGTATTATTAAATTGAACAAAAATATCAGAGGATAATCACCAACAATATGATAGATTTAATGATCATATTGGGCACAATGATGGTGGAAACCAATCCATCTTGCTATAATAAATACACAATTACATTACAAGCACAAAACCATATAAATAAGTTTACAATTTTATGTTCATAAATTGTGCTCATTCATGGTGATTCGATGGTGTTTCAAAACAATTCTTTCTTTCCTACTATAATGATCAATGACAATAGTTCTTAGGGATTGAGCGGTCATGAGTCCACTAAGTGCATTTTTTTGTGATGTGTGTCCCTATCTGTAATGTGGATTTTTTTATCTTGCCCTAATTTTGATCCTATTGTGTTGTGCTCGCATCCAGGTTTGTTTGCCTCTCGCAACTATTGATTTTAGGATTGGTTGCAACTATATTACCCTTGACACCACTAATAGTATGAAAAATCCCTCTACTATTGGTTGTTGTACCTTTGAAAATTTATTGTATTACCTTTGACACCACCAATAGTATGAAAATTCCCTCTACACTCTCTGGTGCATGTTGTACCCTGAGTTTGATAGACATTGTGTGCCCCTTCTCCAAATGCCTCATAGCCCACCAAGCCACAACCTTCTTCTTCCATGAGTGATCTTAATGCCCCTTCCAAGTCCCACATAAATGACTTCTATAATCTTTTAGAGGGTGGATTCAAACCTTTACACCCTTTTGAAAAGGTCACTGTTATTTACCCTTTCATAAATATAATTATTCTTCTCTTTTAGGAGAATTTTCATTAACATTCTTTATTAATATTTCTTTAATCCAAATGACTATAATATCCTTTATTTTTATCTCCCTTTTTAATTCTAAATGGTTTATTTCAAAACTTTATCTTCTCTTGGAGAAAAAACCACATAACATGTTAGATGCAGAGAATTTGTTTCCATCGATCACTTAGAAATTGATTACGCTCTCTCTCAATGTAAGGGTGTAACTACTTGGTGAAGGAATGCTAACAAAGATCACCTGAATGTCCCTGCCCTTGATCCTTTGCTTGATGTCTACTCCCAAGATGACATCTCCTATTAGAAGAATGATTCTTTAGCTTCTAGTGCACCTTTGACAATCCCTCTTCTTTTATCCTTTTCAAACTCTATTTGAGAACCTCCCACTCCATTTTCACAACCTTCTTTTCCTTCAACGTCGAATTAGCTTAAAATTACTCATGTGGTGGGGGTCACCTTTTGCCTCACCGTTGTTTTTCTCATTCTTTGTATGTGGATGATATATTTGAGAGGGAATTACCCCTTCTTCCCCTTGGCCTAAGAATCCAATGGAAAATACCTCCTAGACTAATGGTAGGAGAAGGAAGAAAGGTCTTCCCAAATATGCATCCCAAAGTCATGCTAGAGTGTTGGGTGAGAGGCTAATTTTTTCAAGGTCTAGTATTGTCTAATTGGGACCTTAGGGGATCCAACTTTGTCTTTTGTTTATAGTTGTTTTTGATAGCTTTGTTGCAGTCTTATTTCACTCTTTTTGGTTAGACTGAGTTATTTGGTCTTATTCCATTAATCATGGTACATGTTTTGTTTTCCTTTTATCTATATTGTTCAAGGGTCCAAGCCCTTTGAAACTCACTTACTAATATAAAAAACACATCCGTTGGGATCCTTGTTGGACACTTTATGTATAAATTGTGCTTCATGCAATTTTTATTTTGTCAATTTCACTAGAATGTGGCCTCCCTTACTTTGAGTTAAATTGTTTGGGTGTTATTGTGTATACGATTTTCAATTTATAGTTGTACACTTAAAAAATTTAAATCCTTCAGTAAAAAAATCATATATACATATATTATCAAAATGTTAAATCATATATACACATATCATATGTTATGTAATACATTTTGCTCAAGCTATTTTAATATGATTATTTATCATGTGTATCAACTTTAAAATTAAGCATCTTCCATAAATATTTTGGAATATGTGGGAAAACTGTACCCATTGCATATTACACATAAAAGTAAAATACATAAATATTAGATCCAATATGCAAAAATAAAAAATCAAACTACAATTTAAGATTTAGTTTGTACTTGCTGAGCACATCAACTTGTATAGGTTAACCAATATTAAATTTAAAATAAAATCAAACAATGTACAACTATTAGAGCATGTCAAATCTACCATCCTATGATATACATAAATATGTCAACTTTAACTAGTTAAGCACTATTATTTTCTAATATAATTAGGCAATATTATGAGTTAATTGTTGACTCCTCAACACCCTCGGAGTCCGTTTAAGACCAAAACAACTTTTATAGGAGATCATGTAAAGAATAGATTGCATAATAAGAGTTCTTGGAATGGTTGATTGAATACGAAATATACAACGACATGCCTTTTATTATATAAGCGATGTTAAGAGGTAGGATCAGACAAGATGTTGACATTCGTATCTTAATCCTATACAAGGGATGACTATCTCAATAAATTATTAAATGACACGGGTAACTAGAATTAGATAAAAGTCATAAAGATAAGATATGATGTGTCTTATCTTATTGACAAAGACATCTAGATATAACACTTTGGACCTAGGTAAACTTTGAGCCATGTGAATAAGTCCCCTACTAGGAACTAGTGAAAACACTTGTGACAAGAACCATTCATGCCAACCCCCCTTAAGTGCAACATAAGGAGTAGATTATTATGCAAAGATGTAAGATTATTATGATGGGTCCTGGCTAAAAAACTATATTTGGTACCCATGTACAATGAAAATATCTCTAACAAATAAAATATAAAACTGATTAGGAAAAACTCCTCTCAAAAGAAAGAAACTTACAAAAATGGATGTTGTATGGAGGGGTCAATAATAAACTTTAAGGACTATATCTATCATGAAATAACAATCAATAATCCCACCATAGGAAGGAAAGAGAGATACAATATATCCCCCCTAGAATGTTTAATGTCTTGTAGAAATGGTGAGTATTTGAAGATAAAAAATTCTCCAATGATTACAAACAACATTTCTCCCCTTGGGAATAAGATAAACCAAGTACAAATGTAGGAATGATTTCCATTCTAGATAGGAATTGGTAGGAAGTAGAATCAAAATGTAGGATGATGTCTTTAAAATCTACTCGCATGTTGTCAAGTCCTTGAATAATAAAGATGCCACAAACTAATCAGATATGTACCAAATCACACTACAACATTTGGGGTCAAATTTCGACGCCAATTTGCGACGGCGCTACCATTTGTGTGTGATTTTTGTATTTTTTTTTCAAGTGCCCCCAATGTTGTCGCAATAGCAATGATACTGTCGTAATTGCGACACCCTCTTGATTATAAAAAAAAAAAAAAGAAAGGCTCATTTGTGATCGAGATGTGCATGTGAGCGGAAGGAAACTATACCATTCTGCGCACAAAGAGGGCTCTTGTTGTATTGAATCCAGCTAGCAGTCACAACTGAAGAATCCAACAGCTCGTTCATCACACCTCCGGGCTGGTTTGCAATTCATTCAGCTGGTTTCCTTCATGTTTAGGGTATAGCCACCACGTACTCATCAACAAGCTGCCACCGCGTACTCACCATTTGAGGTATGTCTTGTATTTTAGCCTTTGGTTAAGAGCATATTACAGATATTAGTCAATATGATGAATATACACCGTAATGAGAACATACGCTGTAATCTGCAGAAACCCTAGCATAAAGAATGTGATGCTTTGTCATGGGCAGTATGCCACTGTTGTCTCACTAAAGCTTTGACCCTATCTATTGAAGGTCAGATGCCATTGAATTTTGCAATGTTTGGTGTCTTTTTAAATGCCTCATTGAGGGATTGAACAAACTGTCTGGAACCTAGACATTGACAATCTTATTATCAACTTCAATATATGTCTTGTATTTTAGCCTTTGGTTAAGAGCATATTACATGACTAGAGGCGTATACCCTAAGATGGCCTGATTGATATTAGTCAATACGAGAACATATGCCGTAATGATAACATACGCTGTAATCTACATAAAACCTAGCATAAAGAAAGTGATGCTTTGTCACGGGCAGTATGCCACTGTTTTCTAGTAGGGAGGAACTTTTAGGTGTCATAAATCTTATAGCCTTGAGAAATATGTCTGATACTTGCACTAGAGGTAAGTGTAAGGCCCCTATTCAAGCTACCCGATACAAGGATAAAAATGTGTCTATGTTATAATGCATTAAAAAATCTCTTTCTATGGTCTTTGTTATATGTGGGTTATTTATGGTTTGTAAGAGATAACTAAGTATGTTCATTTACAAGTTTCCTTATCCTTTGAGGTTGTGCATAGATAATCACTATTTCATTTCTTATTTACAAACCTATTGTCATGCTCCTTACAAGTAGTTACTTTGTTACCCAATGGGAATACATCTTCTAATTAATTCATGTTTCCTTTAGGGTAGTTGTTATATTCGACCATGCTTTTATGATCTACTTATACAAGTTAAAATGTATT
>MU224045.1:2224835-2260120 GCA_018584345.1 Thuja plicata | reverse complement strand
TTTTTGGATCGTGCAGTGCCAACTTAGAACTGGAGGAGTAGTGGTTGCATTGCATCGTTTGGGTATACCACTGAATTATGTTGTGTCTCCAAACAATTGTGACCATGATGCCTACATTTATGTTTCTCAACTGTTGTGTCCTAGGATCCCTTATGACCCTTTATGACCATTTATGATCTCTAAGAATACATCTTAGAGATATTAAAGTGTCGTAAAGGGTCATAAGAGTGTCCTAGGAGGGGCCAGATGGGTTTTCACCTTCACGTGGTTGGCCTTGTGAAGTAGAGAATGCTAAACTATTCTCGAAACAAAGAGAAACTCTTAAAAACTCTGAAGCGACACTAAAAAAATACATGTGACATCGAGCCGTCGTCAATTGCTAACGGCTCGATGTCGCATGTATAGAAAATTCATTGCACACTTGTCGTAATGTCGACACTCATTCTGCAACGCCTAGGTGTCGTAATAGTGACAGCTAAAATGTAACGACATCATGATAACCATTATAGGCGGCTCGTATTGCGACACATAGACATCATTTTTTTTAGACGTGCGATGAATTTTCTATCCTTGCAACGTTGGGATATTGCAAAATTACAGATAGCTCGATGTCGCATGTATGAAAAATTCATTGCATGTCTGAAAAAGTGACAGATAACATGCGACGCCTATGCATCATAATAGAGATAGGCGAGATGCGACGCTTACGTGTCGTAATAGCGACAAATAAGATACAACGCCTACGTGTTGTAATAGCGACAACAAAAATATGTAACGACAACATGATAATCATCATAGCCAGCTCGTATTGCAATAGTTAGTACCATCGCAATAATGATAGATGGTACAGCCGTCGTTAATTCTGACGCCAAAACTACAACACTGGTAACTGTCGCTAGGACGATGGGAATGTGTCAAAAAAGTGACACATAGCCGTCGAAAAGAGGCCTCAAATGTACTAGTGTCACCACATAAGGTTACAAACAAGGGCCAAATGGAAATTGATATCAAACAAGATCCAATGAAAAATATGAAGTGACAATACTTGTGCTATGAGTGTCATCAAATAGGAGAGATAACCTCTTAAAAATAAAATGTGAGACTCCAAAAACAAAGAAGCAATGTATAATAAATAGGAATTCCAATCAAGAAGAAAATGTGATACATGTTGCAATGAATCATTATAAGATCTCAATTAATCAATAGAAAAATATGATCGTGTGATCTCAATTAGAGAAATAAGAGTTTTAGGAGAAGTCTCTGGGTCACCAAGGCACTTAAATTCTACATTATATTCAAAATCCTATAAGGTATCATCATTAAAGGGAAGATTATAAACAACATTAACTAGAAACAAAATTGAGGAAAGATCATTTGAGAATGGAGGATTATGTGGATCTCCAAAATTATCCTAAAATTTGGTCCAAACTATGCGTAGGCACCCGATTCTTAAAATATGATTATATGTCCCTATAAAGATGCTTGTAATGAATATGATCATTCTTATCACCCCAAACAATTTATTCCATTTTATATTTGCTTACAAATGAGTCCACAAAGATGAGGCAAAATATTAAGCCACCTATAATGTGTTACAATGCCTTTTTGTTAGGACTTGTAATGTTGATCTCTAAGTTTTGTTGATCATCAGTGTCCCACACTTAGTCATTTATCTAGGAAGGTTAGTCGGTCATCACTGGGACCGAGCTATCCAGTATAGGCCAAGCAGTAGTTATTGTCGAGCAGATAATAGTTTCCAAGTTACACAGAAGCTGAGTGAAACTGATTAGTCCATGTCGAGCGCCAAAGTGTTCATGTGCCGAGAAAGACAGTTTTGTCATACATGTTAGGAATGGCACAAACTTGAAGGTAAAATGTTTTGGGCCAACTTATTTGGGTATTTAATGTTCTCAATGAAGTTAATTACGCATTAAATCATTTGATCCAATACATGGCATAGAGCCAATCAAAAATTGGAATGCCCAAGCGGCATAAGTATTTGATCTTGATCGTTGATCTAGATCTCAATGCCAGATCTGTAAGGTATATAAGGTTGCTTCTTACCCTAATTTTTTAGAGTGTGTGCGTGCATAAAAGAGATACATGCGAAGGGTTATTTTGAGTTAAGAAGCATAGATCTAGCAGAGGAATAGAGCAGTGAG
Organism: Thuja plicata; assembly: GCA_018584345.1. Taxonomy (NCBI): domain Eukaryota; kingdom Viridiplantae; phylum Streptophyta; class Pinopsida; order Cupressales; family Cupressaceae; genus Thuja; species Thuja plicata. Next base: position 2,257,958 of record MU224045.1, on the reverse strand, counting down.
CAGCAGAGTAAAGTTATATCAGATTATTAGATCAGAGAAGGTATTGAAAAGAGGAGATCCGTTATCAAAATTTGAGTGCATATCTAAGGATTAGACCTTGAGACATTCTAACAAGTGTATCAAGTGAAATATCTTAACAGAGTGGTTCTAGCAGACCTTTCTAAATCTCTTAGCCGAGTGCTTACTTTGTTGTAAGCTTAAATCCTTTTGCAAGGTAGATTGTAATGATCTATAGCTCTTAACCGAGCAGACCTTTAATTAGGTAGATTACAAGTTGTGATCAAATTTTGTAGCCCTAACAGGCATAATTTATTGCTACAGTAGTGAAGATTTTTGTGGGTGTCATCCCCACCTAGTTTTACCTTATTGGGTTTATGGGTTACCAAATTATGTGTCTTGAGTTACTTATTTTATGTTATGGATGCTACTATTTGATAGATCAGTTATATTTATGGTATGGTTGTGGATCAGTTTGTTTTAAGTAATAAAAGTTATAAGATCTGATTTAACCCCCCTCTCAGTATCTTGCTTTCCCATCTTGTATTTCCAAAAATTGGTATCAGAGCACAGTTCTCCTACAAAACGGTTTTAATAAGCTTGAGGATACAGATCTTGAGATGGAGGTTTACAAATTGGGTAAAGTCATTGAGAATCAAAAGATTGATATTCAACTAGCATTACATCAACTTGAGACAACAAGACAAGAATTGAAGAAGTCCCTGCTAACAAGGAAAGATTTGGCCAAACAAATGAATGACACTCATTATTAGGAAGAAGACACTGCAAATCTATTTCAAGATGGAAATTCTACTAAGAGTGATGCAACAATTTTAGATCTACTGGAAAGGAACAATACACTATGTGAAGAAGTCAGAAACCTGAAAAGAGAGCAAGAAATGCAAACAGTACGACTATGTGAAGTAGCGGAACAAAAGAAGAAAGCTAAAGATGACAAAGATATGGCTAAAGAAGACAAAAGAATGATGACTATTAGACTTGATGAAAGGACACATGATGTACAAATGATCACAAATAATCAGGTTGATATGGCTAATCAACTGCTACTTGTGAATCAGGAAATCAACAGTAAAGATATGGAAATTGTGAATATGAGATCTGAGAACAGTCAATTGAAAGATGAATTGAGATCTGAGAAAGAAATTAATGAGAGATTGAACAAACCAAATGAAGCTTTGAATTATTTTGAAAATATGATGGAAGCATCAAGAAGATCTAAGGATTCTTCTGGACTAGGTCATACCGAACAACAAATATCTTCTAAGAAAGGAGCATCATCTAAGACTGGTGAAAGGAGGAATGTAAAGACAAACAACATCAAGCTTGCATGCTAGCACTATGGAAAACTAGGACACACAACAAACATATGCCGAAGCATGAATGATAAGTCCAATTCTAAACCTAAGTTCAATGGTTATTTCTTTAACTATAAGAAGTTTGGACATCAGGAACATGAATATTGGACAAAGGCAAGAAATGCACCTCCCACACCTAGATTCAATGGGTATTGTTACAACTGTCTGAAATTTGGACATAGAGCACAAGATTGCAGATCTAATTCTAAACAACAATGGACATCAAAGACACAAGCAAAAGCACCTAGAAAAGGAAACACTTATAATTGGGATTACAACACATGGCATAGTTGTCATTACTGTGGTGAGTATGGACATGTTCTAGAAAAATGCATAAAGACACATTTCAAAGGAAAATATAAGAGTTGGATGAATGGAAGATTAGTTTGTTATAATTGTCTTAAAATTGGTCATACTAGGAGAGATTGCAAAACAAGGGTACCTGCTCCTACTGTTGAGAAGATTAGAGCATAGATGAACCATACATGGATAAGAAAAGAGAAACCAAGCAGAAGTGAAGCTACTACAGCCGAGGTCACCCAATCTAATGGATCAGGTGATCACACCATCACTAACTAAGAAAATGAGGTATGTGAGGAACTATATTTATATTTCACATCTTTCATCAGTTCCTAACATATAAAAGTGCAAAAGTCCATATCTGGATATGAAAAGATGCATCAGGATACATTTTAAGACATGTAGCATGAAAATTCAATATGCAATATAGGTGCCGAGCAACAGTCTTATTGTGCACTAAGACCAAGTTCTCTAGTGTATACCGAGCTAGTATGGTTGACTAAGTTTTGTATGATGACCAAGTATGGGTTGTGACCGAGAGTTAGGCAAATTTTGTGATTCAGTCGAGGACAGCTGTATGGCACTCACTCGATGGAAAAATAATTTAATGATAACCAAATTTCAACCGTTGGAATTTATATAAAGGAAGAACCATTCATTTTTCATTTTCACCATGCGATTGAGGATTTTACGGAGTGATTGAGCATTTGAGAACTTGATTTCAACAAATATTTTTTGAAGATTTCTACAACGTGCCATCGGCAATCTTGAGTGAATAGTGCAAATTTTGATATCTGCCGAGGTACTCTGTTCGTCGTCTTTGAAAACCTATTTTCAGAAATCATGGCCACAAGTTATTCCGCAGTAGCTAAGAGTATGGAGAAGGAGTTGAGAAAAGTTCAATTGGTAAGGAGTGACACCTATGCACCTCCTAATTTCAGGGTAGTTCCTAAAAGCGCCATCCAGGGTGATTTGACCAGAGCCCTATCATCAATTCCACCCAAGGTGCTTATGATTCATGATGTTAGATTGTGTTATATGTGCAAAGTTAGCAAAATTGGAGACCATGATTTAAGGGAATCCTACAACAAATTATGTGTAGATGGAGCCCTAAAAGGTGAGTATAAACATCTAGCTGAGAGAGGGTTAACTCGTGCCCTAGATTTCTCGATGGACTTCAAAATGGAATGGATCAAAATTGTGCTTAGCTGTGTACACGACATGAACATATGGATGGATAATGGACCAGTTAGGATTAAAAATCATCCAAAGGGTAACTGGCTATCCAACTATCAACAGGAAGAAAACCATGAGATGTCAGAGTAAGGAAAATAAAGAAGAATACATCGGAGCTATCTAGAATAAAAGAGGAATGACAATCTCAACAATCAAGGATTTGGATCTTGATTTTGCAGTTAGGGTTATTGCTCACAAGTTCTATCAGTCAAGCCGACTGGACAGTGTCCCATGTATAGCAGTCGACCAAGATTGGAAGATTGTGAAGAAGGACCATACATATGACCTTGCCGAGCTTCATTTAACATAGCTGGCTGAGAATTTTTCTTCAATCTGAAAGGAAAAGAACTCAATATGTAAGTTTGGTTCTCTGCTAGTTTGTATATTTTTCTATGTAGAGAATACATTTCCTACTTTTGGAGATATTGTATGGAAGATAGACCAACCAATTACACAAAAGATCAATGTATTTATTGAGAAATTAGGTGGTAACTTTAACAATATAATGGGAACATTCTTTGTAGAATTTAAGAAAAAGATGAGACTGAGAAGCAGAGTTCCCAGATCACTAGTTGAGAAACACTATGAGGATATTTGTTTCCTAGTGGATACAGATTTTACTTATGTTCTGGCAGTAGTTCCGAGGGTATCATGGCTAAGGCCACCTTATGAAGTAAATGTTGATGATACATCTGCAACTATAACAACTCTACTAGCAAAGGAGATTGATGGATCAGCCAGACATTTTGGAAATTATGAGGAAGCTAAGTCCAAAATCTATATGGATTTTAAGGCTGGCACTATGGAGAGGAAAAGGAATAAGATTGTAAAAGACTTGAAGAAAATGGTTGGAATAGAGAGCGATGAAGAAATAGAGGATGCACCTTTGGGTTTATCAACAGGACATGGAGAGGATATGTCTAGTGAAGAAGAGGAGAGTGAACCTGAAGAAGAAATCACTGTGAAAGCTAAAGGAAAGAAGCCATTAGTTGCCAAGGCAACTAAACCAAGACAAGCCAAATCTAAGGCTACCCCTCCTATTGCTAACTAGCCTAGGACACGGGCATCAACTGTTTCATCTCTTGCCGAGACAACTAAAGTATATACAAAGAAGAATGCTAGAGAGAGCAGTTCAGGGAAAATAAAACAAGTTGAAACAAAGGCTGTGAAGAGCCAACTTGATAAAAGATCGAGGAGGAAACTAATATTGGAGCAAGTAGATGATGAGGAGAAGATAGATATAGATGAACCCAACAACATACCTACAACATCACATAAACCACTGACCAATATTGATGAGGTATGAAAGAACATAAGAAGTACTGCTGGATTAGCAAGATTTAAATTTATCAAGTATGAGAAGAAAAGCATAGCAGACAAGAATAAGATTCAGGAAGCACTATTAGATATGATGGGTACATTCAAGATGACACTTGTAGAGATATGAGACCTTGTTCCCACAAAAAAAAAAGATATTTTATCACAAAAGTGGCAATATGCATTGATGACTGAAAGACAGATAAGGGAAGGGACGTTAGCTAAGGTCATTCCTGGATTAACCAAGAAGCAAATGGAAAAATTCATTGAACAATATCAAAGGAATTTTATTCCAAAACAAAGAGCTTATGTAATTCTGAAAAATGATGTTGAAGGTGTAGTTCAACAGAGCACCAAAATTTAGAAGGAGACTTTTGGGCTATTGACCAAGAAGGAAGATAAGAAAGGTGAAGGCACCTCAGAGAAGAAGGAAATGGAAGAAGAGATGGCTACTGATCAAGCAAAGACTGAAATGGAAATGGAAGAGAAAAAAACCAAAGTACAAACTATAGATCTGAAAATGGACAATCCCATTGGCACTACAATTGAAGATATCAGTAATGTGGATGCCGAGGATCAAAATGAGCCAGCAGACACATGCATACAATCGCCTATTCCTACAACTGAGACCAAGATAGAGAAATAAGGAGAAAAGGAGGTAACACATAACCCACCTATTTTAGAGGTTGTGCAAACATTCTTAGACAATGGAGATAAGATGGAAGAAATTGCAAACAATCCTACAAAACAAGAGGCTATACAAGTTTTGGTGGATCTACCACACTTTGTATCATCTACTCCTACTGGACCTAAAATTGGGAGTATACCTAATTAGCAGGTAATCTTGACTCAGTTGAAAACTGCAATTGAAGTTAATACCGACAAAGGAAATGATATTGAAGAACCTGAGCTGAGTATCAGCTCACCTGAGCTCAAGAAGAAGAAGCTAAACAAGAAGAAGTCACCGAGCTTAAATGTCACATTAGATGAAGTTATTGTGATTCCTAAATGGGATCCAGAGAACTTGTCATATGAGCAGAATCAGACTCTTCAAGATCTATTAAAGAGGAAGAAGAGACAAGAGGAAATGAAGAGGGAGCATAAGAAGAAGCAAGTTCTCCATGATATAAAGGATATTTTTGTTAAATCTTTTGACATGGAAGATGAAAATCAGCAAGCACCAATTCTGGAATAGTTAGTTCACATTGTGTAGAGAATTAATGATGAAAACATTGAGGCAAATGAAAATTTGTTGCAATGGTCTGAGAGAAAATTTGAGGACAAAGTCTTGGAGAAGATATTAGAAGAGATTGCTACCAAACAGGTTGAATTTTCTTCTTTTGTTGACATTCTTGAGGAAGTTGCAAATAATCTTTATTTTTTGTACAAAAGGTTATGTGATGTAAAATTATTTACAAAGGATAATCAACAGCTTATTGAGAAGTTGCAATTAGATTTAAAGTCAACAGTGAGCTCATTGAGAATGGATGCTAGTTCTAGCTCCATACATTTTTATAGGTTGACTCCTGCACAAAGGAGGTTAGCCAAGCTTATGGCTGAAGATGGCCAAATACGGGCCAAATTGATAATGATTCAGACTAACCTGATACCTCATTTGGAGGTTATTTAGAAGGAACTTGTAGCTGCACGTGAATTAGTCAAGAGAGATCCTCATCTCTCTATTGCAAATAGTTTGGTAAGTCTAGTTTTCGAGCTAGAAATTAAGTTACAGGTTATGAAGTTTGTTAACAATAACTGGGATACAACATTTGCATTGATATTACAGCTTCATAAGCCATTTTTGGATAAATATAACTTAACCCCTTCAACTATCAGTGACAAAAACAAGGGGGAAACAGATAAGGAAACAAACAAAGATGGGCAACAATAAACATAATACTTTTTTTTTTGGCATGAACACTATGTAAATATTATATGAAGTTCGAAGTATAATCTTAGGGGGAGTATGTTGTGTACTTAGGCAAATTTTGTGGATATACAGAAATGATAAGTGTTTTTTCCACTAATATCAAAGAGGAGATTGTTGATCTCTAAGTTTTGTTGATCATTAGTGTCCCACACTTAGTCATTTATCTAGGCAGGTTAGTCGGTCATCACTGCGACTGAGCTATCTAGTATAGGCCAAGCAGTGGTTATTACCAAGAAGATAGTAGTTTTTGAGTTACACAGAAGCCGAGTGAAATTGATTAGTCCATGCTGAGCGCCAGAGTCTTCATGTGCCGAGAAAGACTGTTTTGTCATACATGTTAGGAATGACACAAACTTGAAAGTAAACTATTTTGGGTATTTAATGTTCTCAACGGAGTTAATTACACATTAAATCATTTGATCCAATACGTGGCATAGAGCCAATCATAAAATTGGAATGCCCAAGAGGCATAAATATTTGATCTTGATCATTGATCTAGATCTCAATGCCAGATTCGTAAGGTATATAAGATTGCTTCTTACCCTAATTTGGTAGAGTGTGTGTGTGCATAAAAGAGATATATGCAAAGGGTTATTTTGAGTTAAGAAGCATATATCTAGTAGAGGAATAGAGCAGTGAGCAACATAGTAAAGCTATATTAGATTATTAGATCAGAGAAGGTATTGAAAATAGGAGATCCGTTATCAGCATTTGAGTGCATATCAAAGGATCAGAACTTGAGAAATTCTAACAAGTGTATCGGGTGAAATGTCTTAACAAAGTGGTTCTAGGAGACCTTTCTAAATATCTTAGCCGAGTGCTTACTTTGTTGTAAGTTTAAATCCTTTTGCAAGGTAGATTGTAATGATCTGTAGCTCTTAACCGAGCAGACCTTTAATCAGGTAGATTACAAGTTGTGATCAAATTTTGTAGCCCTAACAGGCACACTTTATTGTTGTAGTAGTGAATATTTTGGTGGGTGTCATCCCCACCCCAATTTTACCTTATTGGGTTTCTGGGTTACCAAATTCTATGTCTTGAGTTACTTATTTTATGTTATGGATGCTACTAATTGATAGATCAATTATACTTATGGTATGGTTGTGGATCAGTTTGTTTTAAGTAATAAAAGTTATAAGATCTGATTCACCCCCCCTCTTAGCATCTTGCTTTCCCATCTTGTATTTCCAACAAAAAATGAGTCCACAAAGATGAGGCAAAATATTAAGCCACCTATAATGTGTTACAATGCCTTTTTGTTAGGACTCTAAATGTCCTTGATCAAAGTAATTGCAAAAGGATGAGTTGCATAACTATGATTACAACAATGATACACTTCTCAACTAATAAAATTATAAATCAATGCATAATAGGTTTCCTGCAACCAAGTAGTCTATTTTTCTTGAAACCATGTGATATATCCATATTAATGAAATCTAAAGTGTAATAAATGTATGAAATGCGGGATGAATGTATCTCCATGTTTTTGTGCTCCTAATCTTTCACCACAGGAATATATGAGCAAGGAATAATGGTCAAGCTAACACTTAAAATGCATTTCACCAGTTCTTGGACCAAGTCACACAATCGAGAGAAACAAGGAGGATAGCGTTGAAGACTCATTGATGGCTTAACTGATTGATCCACTTTCCATCTGGAGCAGTTAGTGGTGTTTTAATGCATATAAAATATAGGGAGTGCTATCCTACATTCTTTCTAGTGGATAAGAAGAAGACTATTTGTTTCTTGTTGAGATAATTTCTCCTTTCTGCTTTCTATCTAATAACAAAACCCATCTACTTTGTTGGAGGTGATCAATTAGTTAGTCAGTTGGTTAGTTGTGAAGTTTTAGTTTTAATAAGTTGTTGAAGCCTCTTCGGAGATTAGCTATGAGATCATACAATAATATATTAATGGTGATGTAACTATTTTTAGCACTATAGCTCTTACAGTTTCTAGTATTATGTATAATCAGTTTTTATTAGATGAATAATTAGTTTTTGTTATATGAATAAAGTAATGGTTATTCTGAGTTTATAGTGTGTTGAAGAACTTGGATCCACTCACCCAAGGGGGCCCAGTTGGTGAGTGATCTTTTGTATTTTTCTGCTTATTTCTAGTTGTTATTGTTGTTCATTCGCTTGTCTGTTCCTGCAACCACTAGGAAACAATTCCTGTGTTTGTTCCTGCAGCCAAATAACACAAAGTAGTTTCCTATTTGATAGGCTTGAACTTGGTTTTTGTAATTTTATTTCAATGTTATTCATGCTTAAGTATTTGGTAACCAAGTAGGTTTACTTTCAAAGCATCTATTTTCCTATATTACTTATCTTTCTAGCAGTAGTTAGCATGGACTTAATGCAGACTTAGTGCATGAATTGTACAGAGCCATTTCAAGTTCATGACCCTAGGTTGACATATTAAATGAACCTTACGATAGGAAAGATAGATTCTCAATTAAGATGACCAATATGTGAGTAGAGAAGTTGATATGAGTTATTTATCCATTTGGAAAGGCTACACTTTTGGCGCCATTTCTGAGGATGTGTCAAGCTAAGTACCTATTGCAATCATGAGTCAAATCTCTAGTTCATTTCATGTTATCTTTAGTTTTCTTTAGTTAGTAGTTTTTAAAGTTTCATTCTAACTTAAATTGTTTAGAAGCTATCAATCTACATACATAGAAGAAGAAGAAGAAGAAGAAGAAGAAGATGAGATGCATTAGGGAGATTCCTTCCTAGCTACCTTGAAGAAAAATTAGGTGCAATTTATGCCCCCCAAGAAGAAGAAGAAGATAATTCATATATTGATGCTACACAAAATTTAACCTCCTCTTCATCTTCCTCAGAAGAAGAACTTGCTGGTCTAAACATCTTTGAAGAGAACTTGACACAAATCCTTTTGCTGGTATCTTGGCTAATTTGCATATTCAACCTCTTGCAAACCCATTCAATCAAAATCTTGTTGATAACTAGTTGGCTTTGGTGGTTTATCAACCAAGAGGTCCACCAAGGATGAAAGAAAATCCTCCAACCTTTCCATTTCCTATTACTGATCAACATGACAATAACAACCTTAAGAATATCCTTGCTTTAGCTCTTCCCAAATTTTATGGCTTGGTCACAGAGGACCCTGATACATTCCTCTTTGATTTTGACATCCTTTGTCAAAGTTTTGACTACACTAGTGATGCTCATAGGATCAAGTTATTCTTGGTCACTATAAAAGAATCAACTCTCAAATGGTTTATGGGCTTGGGGGGTAATGTTGTGCATGATTGGGATGAGATGAAGATAATATTCTTAACAAAGTACAAGGAATACTGCAGAGAAAATGACATGAGAGGAGATGATATTTTCAGAATGCATCAAAAAGAAGATGAAAGCTTAGAGGATTACATATAAAGGTTTCTATTTAGTCTATAAAAGTCCACATACCATCAGTTGAATGAAGAATCATAAAAGTTTCTCTTTTTGAGAGGGATCAATGATGGGTGCACTAGAGCATTGGACTTAATGGCAGGAGGAGATATCACCCAATCAACTTGGGATGATATCAAAAAAATTCTCAACTACTCAAGAGTAGCTATTAGAAAAGAAAGAGGTTGTCACTTTGCTGCAAGCAAATCAACTGGTAATGGAGTCTCAAGGAAAAAATTCACTCACCTACTATCTGACTTAAAACAAGACATTATCAACAATATGGCCATACAACTAGACACCATGCAAGCCAGAAAGAAGCATGAAGAGATAGAGGTAATGCTTGATGAATTTTTCCCTCACTGCAGACAAAAGAAGAAGGATTACAGATGCAAAATGGTGGCTATTCTGGAGGCTAAGCAGATACCTAGTGAGTTCAACCTAGTAGAAGGAGATGATGATCAGGTCTTTTACTTTTCTCAAAGGTGACCATGGGCTCCAAGGCAAGGTATGCCACAAAATCCCTTGACTTTTAGTGGTCCTTTTTCAAAATTTTCTTTTAGTAATTAGTGGCAACCCTAGTGTAGTCCTAACCTTTGAAATTGTCAGTCCCAACCTTGGAATAACCCATAGCCTCAGTGGCCAAACTACCAAAATCCTACACCTGAATGGAAACCCCCTCAAGGGAATTTGTAGCAACCCCAAACTAATTGGAAGCAACCTCAAAATATTTGACAACAACATCAAAATCTGTGGCAACCACCATAAGGTAATTGGAAACAATAATCTTAGTGGAGGGGTGGTCAACAATTGCCTAAAAAATCATTTGGTTTCATGTAGAAACCTCAACATCCAAATTTAATACCACCACCTCCTCCTACTACAAATACATCTCCAACAAAGTCTACGCAACTGCCAACACAACTAGCACCTAATCGCAATAATAAACCCCAACAAAAACAAGTTTATTCCACATACCCAAATCAACAACCTAAATATGCTCTAAATGTTAGTGATATTCACCTTAGGTTAGGAACTACACTTCGAACACCATCTTCTCTTGTTATATCAGAGGTACCTTTAGAGGAATTACCCCAAGAAGAACTTGTTGAACAATCTATTCAACCAACCCCAATGCAACAGAGTCAATAGTCTAAGTTACCTACCAAGACTCATCCATTTCCTCATAGACTTGATAATGAAATAACCCAGCCACAAGAAGAGTCTACTTTTGATATTATTTAACAATTGAAGCAGATTTGTGTTTAGATACCCCTATTTAAAGCTATAAAATAAGTTCCTATCTATAGTAAAGTAATTAGGGAGGTTTGTTTGAAGAAGCTAGGAAGAAAGAAGAATCCTAAAAGTACCCATGTACTAGGTCAGTTGTCTAATTTAATGCTTGAGAAGGTCTCCATTCCCAAATACTCTGACCCTGGTAGTCCAGTAGTTAACATTGTTATCAATGGGGTTCAGGTCACAAATGAATTAGTTGACTTAGGAGCACCCATTAATGTTATGACTAAAGATATCATGCAACAACTTAATATTACAAGTTTAAGAACCACACCCAAAGTCTTGTAGCTTGTAGATAGTTCTATAATCAAACCTGGTTGCATGGTAGAAGATTTGGTTGTTACCCTAAATTATTGGGAATACCCTGTTGATTTCATGATCCTTTCACCCAAGGAAACATTAGGAGGTTATCCAATTATACTGGGAAGACCTTGGATTGCTACTACTGATGCCTTCATAGCATGCAGGTCAGGAAATATGCCTATTTTAGATGGTTTATCCACTAAGAAACTTTCTCTCTATTCTCTTGCACAACCTCAACTTGATAAAGAGAAGGCCTTATGGTCAAATATAGGAGAAGGGGACGGGGTCCATTCTATCCAACAACTTATGATGAGAAAAAGAGAACCTTTCAATGGAATACAAGAGGAAGATGATATCCAATATGGCATTATTCAGAATCACTATGGAGTAGCCCACCAATTTTGTGAAACTACCCCATGTCCCTCACAGACTATTCTTCCACCTTATCCTTCACCACAATTTACTACATCCATAAATTGTTTGATACCTTATTTCCACATGAAGTGTAGTTAGTCAGTCTAAGTGAAGTTTCTATGGTAGAATTGACTACACCAATTCAAGTTTCCCTTGGAAAATGTTTAAACATTAATAAATGTCTAACTCCATCACAACAAGATTCTATGATCACATTACTACAAACTCATCAAAAATATTTTGCGTGGGACTATAGTGACATGAAAGGATTAGATCCTAAGATATGTACTCATAGGATTTATATTAGTGAAGAATTAAAACTAGTAAGGCAACCCCAAAGGAGGATCAATCCTGTTGTCAGTGAGATAGTCAAAGGAGAATTACATAAGTTGTTGAATGCAGGTTTTATCTATCTTATTTCTCTCAGTCAATGGGTTTCACCTCTTGTCATAGTTCCTAAGAAAAGGGAGAAATGGATATTATGTGTAGACTATAGGGAGCTTAATGCTGCAACAAAAAAGGACCACTTCCCCCTTCCCTTCATAGATAAAGTCTTAGATAACTTGGCAGGAAGACAATACTTCTCATTTTTGGATGGGCTACTAGTTACAATTAGATTAGGATTTCCCCAGAGGACCAAGATAAAAATACATTCACATCCCCCTAGAGAACCTTTTCCTACTCTATTTTTCCTTTTGGTCTCTGTAATTCCCCAAAAAAATTTCAGAGGGCAACCATTAACATATTTTCTGATATTTCCCATGACTCTATGGAGATATACATGGATGACTTTACTGCCTATGACTCAACTTTTGAAGAAGCACAAACCAATTTGGGAAAATTTTTACAAAGGTGTGAAGACCACAATTTTTCTTTGAACAGTGAAAATTTCTTCATGACGATGCAAGAAGGTGTGGTCTTGGGCCATTATATCTTAGCTACAGGAATTCAAGTGGACCCACCTCAAATTGAGGTAATTTATAACCTTGTTGTCCCTACTACATAGAAGAAAGTTAAAAGTTTCTTGGGTCATGTAGGATAATACAAGAGGTTTATTAAATATTTCAGTCAAATTACAACACCATTGTATAGTCTTTTGAAGAAGGAAGCTGAGTTTGAATGGACATCAGACTGTGAAAAATCTTTTGAAAGCCTTAAAGAAACTCTAACTCAATATCTTGTATTGAAAGGACCAAATTGGTAATTTCCATTCCATATACATACTGATGCTTCTGATTATTCCATAGAGGCAGTGCTAGGAAAAAAAGAAGGATCAATTCAACATTTCATTTACTATGTTAGCAAGAATCTCCAAGGAACTGAATACAACTATACTGTCACTGAAAAAGAGATTTTGAGAGTCATCTATGCTCTTAACAAATTTAGGCATTACATAACCTTGGTATCAAATATTTGTACACAAATATCAGGCAGTCATTAAGTATCTCATGGACAAACATTCTATTGCAGGAAGGTTAGCAAGGTGGCTATTGTTAATACAAGAATTTGATATAACAATTGTTAACAAGCCTGGGAAAGCTAATGTAGTGGTTGATTCTGTATCTAGACTACAAGTAAAAGATGATCTTGTGGCCATTGATTATTCCTTTCTATATGAACACTTATTTTCCATAACTGTTCACAACCCTTGGTATGCAGATATAGCTAATTACTTAGCTTTGGGCGGTCTCCTCCTCACTTTTCACTAGAGGAAAGAAGGTTAGTTGTGGAGAAGAGTTTCAACTTCTCCTGGATAGCTGATTGTATGTTTTATACTAGTCCAAACCAGATCATGAGAATATGTGTGTGTGAGTATGAGACCTATGTTATTTTGCATACTTTCCATGATGAACCATCCGGTGGTGACTTTGCAGCCAAGCAAACAACCATGAATATTCTCAATATAGGATACTACCGGCCAAATTTACATAAGGATGCAACAAAATATACCAGGAAGTGTGATAGGTGTCAAAGGATGAGTAGACCAACTAAATCAGATGACATGCCTTTATTTCCCCAAGTGGTTGCGACTCCATTTGAAAAATGCGGCCTAGAATTTGTAGGGACCATTGAACCATCCTCAAATGGAAAGTCCTATTCTGGTATGTACAGATTATGTTACTAAATGGGTTGAAGCTCGACCAATGAAGCATGCAAGGGATAATAAGGTTGCTGAATTCCTATAAGAGGAGATTTTCACCAGGCATGGAATTCTAAGAGAGATAATTACTGACCAAGGAGACTAGTTTTATTTCACATTGATTACAACCTTGGTTAATGAATATGACATCAGGCACATGAAATCCATACCCTACCATCCTTAGGCCAATGAGCAAGCAAAAGTCACCAATAGAGAGATTGAATCTATCCTTACTAAGACAATTGCACTCCATAAAAGGGATTGGACCAATAGATTACAAGAAGCCATACAGGCCTACCAAACTAATTGGAAAACTATCACAAGTTTCAATCCATTTGAGTTGGTGTATGGAAAAACAATTAGTATGCCCTTTAAATTTGAGCATAAAACACTTAGAAAAACTTTGAACTTGGAGATGGATCTCACAACTGCTCAAAAGGATAGAATCCTGGGACTGAACTCTTTGGACAAGAACACAAAGTCATCCCTACATTTCACACAGATTATATAGAATCAGAGGAAGAATTGTCATGACAAATATATCAAGGAAAATAAATTTTAACCTGGAGATTGAGATCTTCTCTACGATTCTAGATATAAAGATACTCTAGGTAAATTCCAAACCCGCTGGTTGGGACCTTATAAAATCATTGAAGTATTTCCAAATGGATTAGTAGAAATGACCACAATTGATCCTATGAGATTCAAACTCTTTCTCAATGGTCACCGTTTGAAGTTGTGTCACAAGCCAACTAGCCGATAAAAGTTCATGCAAAAATTCAAGGACCAGTCATCCGAGTTTCCTACAACCAATGAAGTAGGATTTAATTTTCAACCTTCTTCTCTGTAAGATTACTTGTTCATGATGTCATAATAAATATTTCCACATCCTATGGAAGTACCTTTTCATCACAATAAATTCACATCACCCATACCATTCTCTTTTTCTCCCACGTCATCATCACTTCATCATGCCTTTCTAAACTCCACTTCCAATTATTCTTTCAAGTGATCGTGCAACTCATTCATTAATGAAAAAAGTGACAGGTACGTACAAAGTATGTTGATATTTTATTCTACTCAAGTGCATTTATTTAACTTCAATTCTATTTATATTGATGTCATATGGATTTTAGAAATTATCCTACATGCACCTTCCTCAATAGGTGGACCAATTGTTTTGTTAAGGTTGTGGGGGGTAATGCTTGTGTGTCACCATGTGTGTTATGTCTACTTAGATCGCATTACGTCAGCACCCAGATTGTGTCAATATTATTAGAGGGAAAGTTTATGTGAGTGATATGTGTTGTGATGGTTGAAATGAGTTAAATATTTTTTATACTCATTTTTATTTATCCCTCATAATACCTCCCGCAGGCAATGTGTTATTATCTTGACTGCAATTTTTTGAATGTAGTGTCAGTTTCAAATGGTTGCAATCTTGTTTTTGGGATTGAAAGAGAGTAACATGGCATTTGTAGAAGGAGAAAGTGCAGATTAGTGGATTAATAAGGAAGCTGAAGGATTGTTGTTTTCCAAGAATTCTTGAGTCCTGTAGTTGTTTGTGAGCCATTTGTGAAGGGTTTTGTGTAGAATTGAGTTTCATCATGGGTAGCTAACGTGAAAGGGTTAAGGGTAAAAGTCACAAAAGAGCATATATCTAAAGTGATTGGCTTGCCGACGGTAGGGGAAAACTTTCCAGAGTCAAAGGATACGAGAATAGCTCGTGCTCAATTCACTTATTTAGATGAACCTTCTCTAGAGGTGGATAAATAGGGAACAAAGAGATTATCACTACCACAAGATTATATACAATTAGCTGCATATGTGATGAAATACCTAACTTGTGAAGGAAGGTAGTCATGTAAGCTACTCATTCATATACTCCATGGCCAAAGGATGAATGTTCCTAATGTTTTATACAATCTACTCTTGCACAGTGCCAATGAAGTTCAAAAAGGTAAGCTTAACTCTGTATCACACCACTATTTGATTAATATTTTGGTAGAAAGGACATTGAATGAATCCTCCAATGTGTCATAGAAATAGTTTTTAACTATTAGGAGGTTCAAATTAAAGAATGTAGGTCCTAGAAGAAAACTATTAACCCATAGGATTAGTACACATGAAGGAACCTTAAAAGTTAGGGAAGAACCCTCATCCTCAGGGGTGCAACATAAACAACCTCTTGTATCTAAACCTTATACATAAAAATCATCCTCTATTACTATAGAACACACCCCACCCAGGCCTAATGTTGAGAGCTCTCTACAAAGTTCCATGAGGACTAGGTCTGCAACAAAGAAAAATAAGGGGAAGGAGAAGGAGGTCGAACTAGAAGAGGAAAGGGTAGAAAAGAAAGATACTAGAAAGACCTCTCCTAGTTCTAAAAGGAAAAGGACTGTTACAAAAGACCCTCTTGTAGCTACTATAGAGATAAAGAAACCTCTAAGGAAATATATTAAAGTAAAGACCTCTAAGGTTAGTAAGGAGACACCTACCAGAAGAAGCCATAGGTTGAAAGAGAAACCTCAGAAGAGGACTCAGACAAAAAAAGGCAGTGCTTCTATTAATGTTGAATCCTCCGAGTCTATGGAAGAGGGTGATGGTTTAGAAACCTATCAAGGAGAGGATGAAATACCATAAGAGCCAATAGGAGACAATTTTCCATAGGAAGAGCTAGTAGGGGAAAATTTAAAATTTCCACAAGAAGAGCCAAATGTTTTTATGGAAGAGGATCATATACAACAAGACCAAGATTTGGATAGTCTTACTAATTTTGTTGTTGCAACACAATAGATGACTAAGACTATTATAATAGTTTGGACATAGGTCTGGTAAATGTACCTATGGAGGAATTAAAAGAAGAAGAGGAAGAATAAGATACTCCTGACATTTCTACTCCACTTTCTGTAGACTTAAACCTGTATAAAGAAATGACATTGAAACAAAGTCAGTGGGAGTTGGAGAAAGCTAACCTACAGAGGGTAATTGATAATCAAAAGATTGAAATTCATAATAAAGATGATGATATCACTAAGCTGAAGGATAGGATCACTACAATCACAACAATGATTCCTGAGCTTATGCAATGCAGGTCACCACCTAGAGTTTATACCCTCTATATAAAAGAACAATATTTAAATTTTAGGTTGATGAGGGTTTTTAGAGGGTTAAATACTTCCCTAGAAATAATTTGAAGAATTCTATGAGATATACAATTCCTCTCCTACCGCCATAAAGAACTTTCAATATGAGTTATATTTGCATAATTTTTTTGTTCCTCATAATACTACTTGGAATCCACTTGCATTTTATGGAGATATACAACTACGAGCATTCATGTCTTGGAGTCGAAATGAGATCAATAAGGAAATGTAGGTTGGACCACATAGACAAGAGGAAATAGATGCTCCCTTACAATTAAGGGCTGAATGCAAAGAGCCTAAGACACTATATTATGGTTGGTTGTGGTTATTTACAAAAGAATCTCACGTGGACATAATTCAATCCTTAAGAGAAGAGTCATTCATGGAGTATGAGAAGATGACTAGGAATGAAGGGAAATTATCCCTTGGAACCATTACTCAGCGATGGAACAACCTTTCTAAGGGTCTCCAGTGTGCTGAGCCTCATTCACCTCAGAACTGCCTTGTAGCAGCCCAGAGAGCACCCAGGTATATACAACTAGCCCACACAAGGCAATAATGTTGGCTTCCATTCATATTCCAGCCCCCACTTATGCTTTGGCCACTTCTCAACATGAAAAATGATGGGAATGCATATGACATGGAGTCTAAAAGTTCCAGATGGGAAAAGATGGAGAAAAACAAAGGCTGCTACTAGAATTTGGCCAAAAGGTGAAACATGACAAATATCAACCAGTGACTTTAGAATGAATGCAAGGATAAAAAATTTCTCCACTGCTGAAGGACAAAAAATAAGTTAGGTTGGGGGAATGATGGCCTAAAATAAAAACCTATTTTTGTCCTAGTTTCTCTTATTTTTCTTGGAACCGTTATAGGGTTTATGGGTGTTTAAAAACTTTGATTTTAATAGTTTTATGTCATTTTAAATAGTATCTGATGAACATATGGCATGTGGACTTAAATAATTTTGGAATGAAATACTTGATGTTTTAAACCTTGGTTATCTTTATATTATTCCTTTTTGAATAATTGAAGTATAATAGGTTTCCTGCAACCAAGTAGGCTATTTTTCCTGCAGCCATGTGATATATCCATATTAATGAAATTTGAAGTTTAATAAATGTATGAAATGTGGGATGTATGTATCTCCATGCTTTTGTGCTCCTAACCTTTCTCTGCAGGAATATATGAGAAAGGAAGAATGGTCAAGCTAACACTTAAATGTGTTTCACTAGTTCTTGGACCAAGTCATACATCCGAGAGTAGCAAGGAGGACACCGTTGAAGACTCATTGATGACTTAACTGATTGATCCAATTTCTAGTTGGAACAGTCAGTGATGTTTTAATGTAGAGAAAATATAGGGAGTGGTTATCCTACATTCTCTCTAGTGGATAAGAAGAAGATTGTTCCTACATTATTGACGAAACTAAGTCCATTGTCGTGCGAAGCTTGATTCTAGCTCGTACGACAATTCAGTGGACAATAGTTTGTCATATGGTGACAACTATTCTATCGTACAAGTCTTCTTTCTAGTTATTTTGTCATTTGGGCCTATTATATTTGTTGTACAAGCTTTTATTGATACTTGTTTTATCGTATTGCATCATATAATTTGTCGTGCAATTTTCAGTGACAGTCTATTCTCTATGATTTGTCATTTCAGGAACAAAGAGTGTTTTTAGGGGTCTTATTGAGATGATTTTAATTTTCTAACCCCTAGCATGTGTTGTATGATCTTTTTTCTCTCTGTTTATGTAGTTTAACTGGTTTTTGCAATACATTTTTGATGAAGATTCGCTTTCCAAAGTCTAACTAGCCCACAATTTGCAAAAGATTACTAACATTTTTGTGCTTGTAGGACGCTTTGAAAGAAAGAAAAGTTGTGAAACTACTAACGCTTGTATTTGCAGGTTTCCTTGTGATTTTATCAACCAAACAAACATGTTCTATCTTAGATGATTTCTTAGGCACCTAGTTTAATTAGGGTGTTTCTTGTTTGGGTTAAATTGAACAATAGGGGATTATACTCTTCTTTCTTTGGGAGAATCAGAAACCCAAACATGTTTGATTAAGCTTAGGCAAACAATACTTTTCTTTTGGGAAAATCAAGTGTGCGTGGCATGTTTGGGAGAAATAAAGGGAAATAGGAGATTATTCTCTTCTACTCTTTGAGGGAGAATCAGAAATACCAACCTTCCATTTTCTATCCATTTCTTTCGTGCATTTACCTTTAGAGGGCTTGCCAAGAGAGAAATCTTTTGGGAATGACCCAAGTGAGGAACAAGAAAACCTGGCTACTCCGCCCCACTATAATCAAAAGCTTCCTTCAATCCAAAGGGAGGGAAGACTTGGCTATTTTCTACTTCTAATGCCTCTTCATGTGTAGGGCCTAGTTACCTCAATCTTGCTAAGCAAGACTACATTTGACTAGGTGCTTGTAGGGCCATTTTGGTCTCAATCATGTTTACAAGACTACAAGGGGATTACATTCAACTTGTGTAGGGCCGAGAGGTCTCAATATTTCTTGCGAGACTATGCATTTTGGTTGCTTGTAGGGCTATATGCCTTAATGTTTCTTGCAAAAATACAAGGGCTAGTCATGAACAAATGTCCTTACTAGACAAAACTAACTTGTGTTATGTGGTGATGATCTCATTTGTCTCACTTGTCTTTTATTTCTTACTGCATTTACATTATTGTCTACAACTCTGCATAATTGAAATATTTTCATTACATTGTATGGTTGTGTAATGCTTTGATGCCTCAATTTCACATTAAAAACTTTCATATTTCCTATTCAGTCTTGTTATTGATCTTGTTGCAAAGTTGAAGTGTTAAAATTGGTACTTAAACATTTTTGTGAAAGCATAATCAAGGTTGTTCACTCACTAATAGGAACAATCATAAGGTTGCTTTGAACATTAGATGTTGATATGTTTCTTCTACATACTTAAATTAAAACACTATTAACTATCCTACTGCACATTCATATCACTTTCAATGTCACAAGGTCAGTTCCTTAGTTTGTGTTTCAAGTCAAATTTTTAAATCTATTCCCTTTGATTCAACCCCCCTCTCAGAGTGAATCCACTCCCAACAAGTGGTATTAGAGTGTAGGGCCCTACATATAGGTATGTCATAGGGATTGATTATGATCTTTTGGAAGTGTTGTCATGGCTCAGGCAGAAGGGGATTCACTTACAAGAGCTCCTCTATTTGATGGCTTTGATTATGTGTCCTGGAAAGTCACGATGGAAACTTTTCTAAATTCTCATGATGTTAGGATGTGGGAAGTAGTAACAAATAAATATATTGTTCCCTCTTCAATTCCTACAGATCTTGATGAAAAGACAAAATATGAACTGAATGCTAGAGCCAAGTTTTCTATTCTATGTGGTCTCACTAAGGATGTTTTTGTGAAAGTCGTGTACTACAAGTTTGCAAATAATAAATGGGAAAAAATTGAAACTATTTATGAAGGAGATGCTAAAGTCAAAGAGTCTAAAATCATAACTCTTAAAACTCAATTTGATCCTTTGAAAATTCAAGATGATGAAACTCTAGCAAATTACTTTCTTAGAATTGGTGAAGTTGTCAATGCTCATAGAGGCCTTGGAAAAACTAATGATGAATATGATGTTGTGACTAAATTTGTTAGAACCCCGCTGCCTAAATTTGAGACTAAAATATTTGCCTTAGAAGAAAAGAAAAACATCTCTAACATGTCTCTTCATAAACTACAAGGCATACTTACAGCCTATGAAATGAGGATTGGAAGCAATCCTTCTAACTCTAAAGAAATTGTTTTTAAAGCAGAAAAGAAAGAAGATGTTGATAGTAAGTCTGAAATATCATATGCATTTGAATCTTTAACTATAAAAAAGTAAAAAAAAAAAAAGTGACTCACCCTATGAAAGTGATGAAACTCTCTTCATGGCATAAATTGAACCCTCTTAAAAGGCAACATCTAACAAAGTAAAAAACTCTTATGAATATGAAAGTAGCGAAGTAGACCTTGAAGAATAGGTAGAGCTTGAAGAAGATCTTTTGTGTGCACTTAATGAAGTCAAAAGACTTAAAAAACTTGTAGCTACACATAAAAGTACAAACCAAGTCCTGCAAGTGGAGTTAGAAACATCAAATCGGGTCATTGAAATCCAGAAAACTTTAATTGCTAACAAGGAGTAGAAAATCAATAGTTTAGAACAGCAAATCAGTGTAATTCAAAATCAACACAAGGACTTGATAGGTGTAGGCCTTGATAAATATGAAACTTCAAAGCACAATTTGAAATCTACAAATGGAAATCAGTCTAATGCATACAATATGACTTCATTTAAATATGGTTTCTTTAGTGGTTACTATTTTTATTGTAACACTTTTGGGCATAAGGTTAGAACATGCAGATTTTTAAAGCATAGAACACATACATTTGGACACAAACAAGCCTATGGATTTCCAAACACAATAAGGTGTGATAAATTCCATATCTATGACACATTGCTACCCAATGCAAATCAAGTCAAGGTGTTATTAGAGTGTGGAGGCCTAAGTCTATATCTAGCACAGAGAAATCTATGTAAGCTCAAACTAATTTGTTTTTAACATGAAAACAAATTGGGTATTGGACAGTGGGTGTTCAAACCACATGACAAGAAAAAAAGGAAAGTTTCATTCCTTAGAGGATTTTGATGGTGGCTTTGTAAGGTTTGGTGACAATTCAGGTGTATACATCAGAGGTAAAGGTTCTGTACATTTAAATGATGACACTCCTATTCACGATGTTTATTATGTTGAAGGTTTGAAACACAAATTTCTGAGTGTTATTCAAATTTTTGATAGTGGATACAATGTTTCTTTTCATTCCAAAGGTTGTGCTATAAAGAATAAGGCTGGAAAAATAATTTCTAATCGTCTAAGAACTGTTGGAAATGTTTATAATCTACTTGATTCTAATGACCATGAAAGCAATGTAGACATGTATCTCATGAGCCAAGTAGAGGAAAATTGGTTATGGTACAAACGTTTAGGACATATCAACTTTGATAACTTGATTCGAATCAGCAAACATAAACAAGTAAGAGGTTTACCAGTACGTAGAAAACCAGAGAAGGTTGTTTTTTCATGTAGTCTAAAAGGAAAAAAACAAAAGCAAGTTTCAAATCTAAAGAACACTCCTCCATAAGACCTTTACACCTTGTACATACAGACTTGTGTGGTCCCACAAGAACACAATCTATTAATGGTGAAAAGTACTTCATGCTTTTTATTGATGATTATACCAGAATGAAATGGGTCGCTTTTCTGAAACACAAATTTGAAGCCTTTGAAAGATTTAAGGTATTTAGAAAAATGGTTGAACGTGAATCTGATATGAAACTGAAATGCTTAAGATCATATAAACATGGTGAGTTTACTTCATAAGAATTCATTGATTATTGTGAACAACGTCATGGCATCAAAAGACAATATGCTGCTACTAGGACACCTCAATGGAATGGGGTTTTCGAAAGAAAAAATAGAACTATGAAAGAAATGTAAAGAAAAATGTTAGATGAAGCTAAGTTACCTGATATATTTTGGAAATAAGTTGTTAATACAACTGTTTATATTTGAAACAAGGTACAAATAAGAGTGAAATCGATATTTACTCCATACGAGCTATGGTATGGTCATTCAACTACTATCAAGTATTTTGATATTTGGTTGTAAGTGTTTTATTAAAAGGGATGATGGAAATCTTGGTAGTTTTTAGTCTAAATCAGATGAAGGTATCTTTTTAAGGATACTCTACTTATAGAAAAGCCTACAAATGTTTCAATATTACATTGAATAGGACTGTTGAATCCATAAATGTTACGTTTGATGAAAAGTTGTTTCTAGATAATAATTATGTGCATGATGTTGAGGAGGAACTTGTTTTGGGACTTGACAAATCTCCTGAATATGGTGCAACAAATAACATTCAATAGGAAGATGATTCAAGCCCTAAAGTAGGAACACCTCTAAAAACACCCTCCAGGATCATTACCAAGAGGAATCCTCAAAATTTGATTATTGGGGATAAAGATGCAAGAATCCTAACCAAAAGAAAAGCTAAACTGGAGGAACAAGCTCAAATGGTTGAACAATATTGTTTGGTAACAGAATTTGAACCTAAATCTATTTCTGAATCTTTACTTGATGACTGTTATTAAATGCCATGAAAGATGAAATTAGTCAAATAGAGAAAAATAAAAAATGGGAACTTGTGTCTAGACCAGATGATAAAAATATTATAGGTGGAAAGTGGGTGTTTTGAAACAAACTTGATGAATCTAGAAAATTTGTTAGAAACAAGGAAATTTTTTTTTGTAAAGGATATGCTCAACAAGAAGGTATTGATTTTGGTGAAACATATGCTCATGTTGTGAGATTAGAATCAATCAATATTTTCTAGCTTATTCCTGCTACAAGAAATTTAAAGTTTATCAAATGGATATTAAAATGACTTTTCTGAATGGTTACCTTGATGAAGAGGTCTACATGAAATATCCTGAAGGTTTTGAATCAACAGACAAACCAAATTATGTTTACAGGTTGAAAAAGGCTCTTTATGGTCTAAAACAAGCTCCTAGAGCTTGATATTTCAGGTTGGATGCCAACCTCACAACTAATGGATTCATTAGAGGTGGAGTGGACAACACCTTGTATATCAAGACTAAAGGTGAGGATATTATGGTTGTTGAGGTATATGTAGATGATATTATTTTTTGCTACAATAATGATTCCTTGTCTAAACAATTTTCAAAAATCATGGAATCTGAATTTGAAATATCATTGTTGGGTGAGTTAACATTATTTCTAGGTATTTAATCTTTTCATCTTGAACAAGGTCTATTTCTCTCACATACCAAGTATGCAAAATAAATGCTTAAGAAATTTAAGATGGCTGATTGTAATCCAGTTAGCACTCCAATGGAGACTGGCTGCAAATTGGTTAAATCTGATGATTCACCTAAGGTAAATTAATCTAAATACAGATCTATGATAGGTAGCCTACTTTATTTGAAAGCTTCAAGACCTGATTCAATGCAGGTGGTTTTTTTACTTTCAAGATTTCAAGCTGCACCTAAACAATCACATTTGAATGTTGTTAAAAGAATTTTCAAATACATTCAGGGTTCAATAGATTATGGTTTGTGGTATCCTTGCAATAATAATTTACTCTTGTTGGTTTCACTGATGTTGATTGGGGTGGTTGTATGGATGAAAAAAGAAGTACTAGTGGTGTTGTTTTCTTCTTGGGTGACAGTCTTGTTACTTGGCACAACAAGAAGCAAGAATGTGTCACTTTGTCTATTGTTCAATATGAATATATAGCAGCTATTGCATGCTATACACAACTGATTTGGATGTCATATCAACTAACATATATGTGTATTATTGTTCCCAAACCGATTTCCATTTTCTGTGACAACACTATTGCCATTAATCTCCCTAAAAACCCAGTGATGCACTCTCGTACAAAACATATTTTCATTAATTTTCACTTTTTGTGAGAAAAGGTTGTCGCCAATGAGATACAACTTGTCTATACGCCTTCACAAGCTCAAGTGGATGATATTTCTCACAAAAGCTTTGCCTACAAAAAAGTTTGAAAGGTTTAGAGAATGATTGGGAGTTATCTGTCAATATTTACTTGCTTAATTTTCCTCACAGGTTCTGGGGGAGATTGACTCTCCAACAACAACATTTGATTGTTGCACTTGGGTGTTTTCTTCTTATTGACATATCTTGTAGATTGTTCAATTTTTTTTCCAGTACCGTAGTTTTGTTCCTCTTCATGTTTGAGACAAAAAGGGGGAGAACACATAATTGAAATCATTGAATATCTTTGATTATCTGGCATATTGGTAGGTTCTGATATTGTTGGCATATTTAGTTGACAGGTTTTGATTGATAGGTTGAGATATCCACTTTGCAGGTTCTGGGAAAAGTTCTGATATCCACTTTGTAGGTTCGAATATCTTCAAGTTCTGATATTTTTTGTATATCATGTTTTTGGTATATCTTGACATCTTTGGTATATTGTATCACATACTGATACTTGGTTCTGCTCTCAGTTGCCACATATTGATACTTGATATTGGTATGATTCTGGTTATACATTGGTAGATACTTATGGCAGCCTTATATACTTGTGCTTTGACTCAACGATGGTTGGTTTTTTTTTGTCATCAAGGACAAAGGGGGAGTTTTTTTCCTTTGCATTTGTCCTTGATGACAAAAAAGAGGACATTATTATTTCTATTGACATACACCATTGGCACTCCATCTTGAGATTTGGCATATGTATTATGATTATCATTTATATGTAGACATCTTGACTACAATGTTACTGGTTGGTTTTATGGTGACACATAAAGGCGATTGTTTTTTCAGTTTGATATAAAGAAACATTTTCTATATTTCACATCATATGCAAAGTGTGTTATTAAGTTGGCACTTATTATTATATCGTATACCATTTCTAAGTGTCTTTTGGTAGGCACTTAAGTTGATGATGATTTTCATACATATATTTTTGGCATTATATAAAGTATTCGATGACATAATTGATGCACAATGAAGTGAAGGAAGTGGTTGATCATATGTGTAAGGTAAAATAATGAGACATGACAAGTATGGTTTAGAAATGATCAGTTATGTTTTTTTCATTGATGTCAACTATTAACTTTATGAGTTGCTGATGATGATGGTGGAATATATCATGCTAATGGAAATATTTTAAGGTGTTGTTCTACATAAGTGTTTGGAAACATGTTTGGATGCTACATGAAAAATCTTAACTTGTTGTGATGAACGATGAGACAGATATAGAAAAGCTAATCAAAGATAGTGAAATTGTTAAGACAACAATTAACATAAATAAGATGATTCTATCACTTTGGTTATGTGTTTGACTGTCTTTGTGTTTGGTTGTTTTTTGGAGGTTACCTAAAGTTGCTGGATGCTAATCCTACAACCGCGATTCATTTGAGATAAAATATGAGATACTTCAAAGGATAAACTATGATATTTGAAAAAGTGTTAAGTTTCTAAACGGATAACCATTTGATCGGTATCGGCGATTTAAATCATTGTTATAGTCAAATGTTATTGTTCAAGATTCATTGGAGAATGTGCATGGACAACTAGAAATAATTGTTTCATGGTTATATAATCAAGATAAGCATGTAAATATGATTTGAGAAAGCTGATTGGCCAAGAAGGAAAATTCTTGATGAAATAATTTAATTTCTTGATTAAATCTGAAGATGGAAAGGCATGGTCAGTAAATTTCATATTGGACATAGAGATATGTGGTATGAAGCCAAGTGTATGGTCAGATTGAAAAAGTATTACGTTTCAGGGTTTTCTATGGTGGTGGAAATCTAAGAGAAAAAGAAAGTAGTATATACAAGAAAATGAAGATGGTGAATAGGTTGTTAATCATGTGTCAGTGAAGAAGGAAGAAGAGACAGAGGGTGCGGTCAAGCCGAGTGTTATAGAGGAATGTGAAGAATTTTGGTTGAGCTATAGAGGATCTGATCAAGCAAAGAAGGTTTCTATTTCACACATAATTCTTACATGTTGTTTCCTGACAACTACAACAAAGTGCTGGAAATCCTTAAGTGAGGTAGATCCTTACAAATATTTTTTGCATTGTAAATCCTCTAATGAGGTAACACTTTGTTAATTGTCCTAAGTCCTCTCACAAGGCTACCTCTTACAAGGTACACACTTGTTATGAGCTTTAGGTAGATTCTCTCAAAAAGTTACATTTTGTCATGTATATTTAAATGCTTTTAACAAGGTAAAGGCTTTCATAGGGCGTACTTCAGAAGAGTGCAAATTTATGGGTGTCATCCCCACTGTGGTTTTTCCCTAATTTGGGTTTCCATGATACCAAAAATCTTGTGTCTTTGTGTTGAATGATTTGTGGTTGAACATTTACATTTGATTGTTGGGTTCTTTCTTTGATGGATAAGTGAAAAGTGTTTAAATGTTGAAATCAGTAAATAACTGATTCACCCCCCCTTCTCAGAGTTCTCATCATAGTAAGGTTAAAAATTGGTATTAGAGATTTGGTCCTAGGAGAAGAAGTTTAATATCTTGAGGCAAAGATCTTAACGAGGTGATGAGAAAGGAAGGTCCTAAGTTAAACAAGGATAGTTACAGAGTATGGTGTGGAAAGATGAAGTTGTACCTGAAAGGAATGGGTGACTAGTACTGGGATCATGTGACTACAAGATATGTTCTCCCTAATGGAACCCTATATTATGATCAGTTGAAGACAAAATAAGAGAACACTTCAAATATGAAAGCAATAGAAAGTACCTTATCAGATGAAAAATATATCAATGTGCAAGATCTTGACACTACTTATGAAATGTGGGAGAAGATGAAAACAGTCTATGAAGGAGATTCACATGTGTAGAATGTTAAGGTAGACAACTTAAATAGAAAATTTGATGACACAAGGATGACTGGAGGAGAGAACATTGAGCAATACAACCAGAGAATCAAGGAGGTAGTGAATACAATCAGAGGAGCTGGTGGAACCATCACTGAAGATGATGTGGTAAGAAAAATATTGAGAACTTTATAGCCACATTATGCAATTAGAGTTTTTTCTATACAAGAAGTAAGGTCTTTAGGGACTATATCAGTTACTGTTGATTCTTTGGTTGGAAATTTAACTGCCTTTGAATTGAGAAATTATGATAATAGCATGCCTAGGACTGATGCATCGTTTAATTCCCATCTAAAATCTAGAAGGAATTCTAAGCCTATTAGTCAAAATGCTTTAGTATCTTATGGAAGTAATATTGATGATACCATATCCGAGGAAAAAGAAAAAGAGGAATTGGAAGCTTTGTTTGTTACAAGGTTACCTAGAGGAAAGGGAAAGTATAAAGGAAAATTACCCTTGAAATAATTTTCATGTAATTGTTATACACTAAATTTTTCACCCTGTTAAGTGCTAGAGCCTAAAAATCTAGTATAGCATGGGAATCACTTCTAGGTTGTGGGACCTCTTCTAACTAAAGTGAAGCCTCCAGATTCTAGGCCAGTTCCTCTTGGATAATAACCTTATTTGATTTTTAACATGAAAGTCAACTTGGAAGGAAAAGGGATAGAAGGGGAACTGAAGGGAAATGACTAAAAAACAAATTATCCTACTAGGTGATACACCGAAGGTAACATGAATCATAACACAGTGATCAAGATAGCATGAAATTCTTAAATCTAGCAGAGCGCAACTTTCTGAATAGGTTTGCATAAGTATTTCATAGAGAGGTCTGAAATGGAAAGAGGCTATTCAAGGAAAGAGAAGATTTCACAAACAATAACATATCCAAGAATATAGACACAAACTATAACCTGCAAACAAACATCCACTCCAACAAATAGGCACAAGAATGAGACAAGATAGCAAGGGATGAAAAAAATTCACAAGATCATCAAAATCAAATCACCCACAATAGTGCACAAGGATGCAGAAAGAAAGAAGGCTAAAAAAATCCACGATTTCTCTAACATTAACCACTATATTATGCTTCAGTAAGAGAAATACAGACAAGAAAAAGCTTGAGGACAGAGAAAATGTCATAGAAAACCTTTGCATAATCTAGAATTCAATGAGAAATTACAAGCAAAATAAAAACCTGAGGGAAGAGAGAATGCCATATAAAATATTGCATAAGCTGAAAAACCTAGCTAAAAAAGCTTCTAAAACTACTTATACACAACCTCCCCTAGTACACAAGCTCGTGAGTCAATCCATCTGATCAGTTAGGGAAAAATTAGGGCTACAATAGATATTCATTAAATAATACATAAACCCTGAAATGGTCAAGTCTACTCATCAATGCAGTCAGGAAATATCTCAGAAGATCAGATACAGTCATGAATACATCTTCCATCACCATAAATTTGATCAGAGAAGTCAACTCGACCCATCTCTCTTGTATGCAACTTGAAATACCATGCCACCACCATGAAACCCTAAAAATCAGATTTGAATATTTTGAATATAAAGGTCATAGGTGGTGCGAAACACTTGATAAATGACCCAGACTTGAACCTTTATTATCTTGAAAACATGACGGTTGATCTATCTTTATCTCTATTCTATCTTTGAGCTCAGATCTGATCATAGACACGTGGAAGCATGACGCAATTCCTCAAAGATTAAACATCCTCATCTTGGCCATTGAGGGATTATGCCCACCATTAGATCTTCCTTACTTTCTGTGTGTTTATCTTTAGTTCTGACCTTAGCCTTAATTGCTTTTGACTCATCTTTAACTTTGGGTGTCTGAAATCCTTTATGTCCCTGAGTCGCTAGATCATTTATTTAGCTCTGAGTTTATTGCGAGATCACATGCCAGCCACAAGATCAGGTTTGAATCAATGGTTCACGCATAATCTCCTGATCTTTTTTGACTTGACCAATTCATCTGGCAATTCAGTGCAAGCTGCACATCTTGGATCAGATCGATGATCTATGTGTGATCTGTGAGTCTTTCTCTTAACTCCAAGTTCATTTGAAAATCACATGACTAAGGAAAAAAGGAAAACCATACTTTAACTCTGAGTCTGTCACGAGATCACACGATAGACTGAGTCACTGAAAGAAAAACTTAAGCCATGGTTTACTTCAAGATCGCGTGCCAGCCATAGGATTAGATCTGGATCGATGACCTATGCTAAGTCTCTGAATATTTCAATACTTTCTCATTTCTTTTCGAGATTATGCGACATCCATTGGATGAAACCAATCAAAGAACAAAACCTACGACCCTCACTTAATCTCGAGACAAAGAACTTAACCCTTTATCTATTTAGAGATTCAATTACCAAAGAGGAAAGATAACCCATCCAAGACCACAGTTAGATCACGAGATTCAGAGACAAAGCTATCTTTGAATCTCCAAATAAAATCCTTGACTTAGGTTACATTCTAAGACTTAACACCAACCACAAGATCATGACTTGAAAAAACAAATATCAACGACCCTCTCTAAATATCCAAATAAAAAAGCTGACATCACCTTTGTCTAGCGATCACATGCCAACCACACGATCAAGACCAAGATAGAGAAAGATCTATGGTGCACACAAAATCTCCATATATTCCTTGAATTTGATTTTTATCCCAAGATTATGTGCTAGCTGTGAGATGAAAAATTAAAGAGAACTTGATCGACGACCTGCGGTTAATCGCTGAATGAAAAATAATATTCGGCCGGGCTTACAAGATTAAGAGATAAAGGCCTAGAAAAGTGCACATGACTTAAAAATTGACTTAAGTGACTTGGAAAAGGTAATGAAGAATTAGAATGGGCCACCAAGAACTTAGGGTTTATCTCAAATTCATAGGGTTTTAAAACCATGGAGGGTTTTCAAGATATAAACAAGGCTAAAACTAGACCTAGAAAACATGCAGAGAGCAAGAAAAAGACCAGGAGCCATGAAAAAAATGTACAAGCTAGTCTCTACCCTTATGGGAGCCTCATTTACTCCACTTGTAGCCAAAATTTGACAAAATGAGAAATTTGGGTAACATTTTTGGTGATTTATGTTGAATGTCAACTTGCTAGACATATAAATCCAGTAGCCTATTGACATTCCACTGGTCATAGGAGTCTGCATTAAGCACACAAAAAGTCTTCTGGGAAGGAGGAGGATTGAAACAAGGAGGAGGAACTACAAACAAAAACAAGGAAAGAGATGTACAAGAAGAAATAAACTAACTGTGCAAAGCACTTTTATGAAAGCAGGAAACTAACCTAGAAAGCATAATAGAAAGCAAGAAACTTAATTACAAAGCTGGACAAACCTCAAAACAAGGCTTTAGGTGAAATCCATTGACAAAAATTGGCATGGTTTCTCCTTCAAAAGTTGATAGCTGAAAAACATTATGCTCCTTGCACTCAGTGATCACAAATGGGCCTCCCCAAAAGGAGTCAAACTTGGTATGCCTACCAGGCCTGGATCTAAATTCATCCCACTTGAGGACTCTATCCCCAACATTGAAGTTCCTTGATCTATCTCTCCTATCAAATCTCTTCTTGGTTTGCATATTTTGGAACTCCATATTCTGCATGGATTTGCATCTATTCTCTTCCAACTCCATGAGTTGAGCATATCTTACTTGCAAAGGGTCTCCTTCTTCAAAGAGGACAGCAAGGTCCATAGATGGTAATTCAGTTGAGATGGATAATTTAGCCTCCTTTCCGTAGAATAGCATGTATGGAGAGTTCCCAATGATCTTCTTGGGAGTGATCCTGTCTAACCATAAGACAGACTTCAGTTTAGAGTGCCAATCTCTCTGATTTTCTTGTAGAGTCTTCTTAATTATCCTGACCAGGTTCTTGTTTGTATACTCTACTAAACCATTACCCTAGGGGTAATAATTGGAGCTTGTGTTTAGGTAAACACCATGTTTAACTTCCCATTTAGTGACTCTTAAGCCTGTGAAAGCAAGTGCATTATCTAATATAATAGAGTCTGGGGTCCCAAACCTGTGAATTATGTCATCATAAAAGCCCAAGACAACATTCTCATTTGCTTCCTTTAATGCAATAGCCTTAGTCCATCTGGTGAAATAATCAGTTGCAGTGATTATCCACTTGTGGCCTACACTAGATGGGTGATTAGTTAGGCCTATGAAGTCAATGCCCCACTTCATAAAATGTTGGTATGTCCCGATTGGTTGGAGGGGCAAAACTGTAAGCCTTTCCTTACATGCAAACATGACACACTTCATGCATTTTCTTACATGATCATGACTATCCTTAAAGATAGATGGCCAATAGTATCCAACCCTCATGATCTTGAAAGTAGTAGTCCTAGGAGAGAAATGACCTACAGAAGGCCCATCATGAAATTCATGTAGGACACCTGCTACTTGTTTCGAATCAATGCACCTCAAGAGAACACCATTATGATCCTTTCTAAAAAATATCTCATTAATCAACACAAAAGGAATAGATTGCAATCTGTAATACCTTCTTTTTGCTGAATCCAAGTTTGCAGGGCATTCTCCTGTCTTTAAAAAATGAACCATGTTAGGCAACCAACCTTCCGCCTTAGCATGTTCCTCTGTTGAATGCACAACTAAGGATGCATTCACTTGTTCTTGATCTTTTGGAGTTTCATCCTCTGTAAATTGTTCACAAAGGCCTCTTCCTCTGACTAGCTTGGTAACCTGGATAACAATTTCATACTCCATGACTCTAGTTTTCCAACCAAATCTTTTCTCATTTAGGTCCTTAGAAAGTAGAAACTCTTTGATACTTGGGTGAGTAAATCTCAATTGTACTTTACCGTGAGTTAATAAATGTCTAAATTTTTTAAGTCTCTTCACAATAGAAAGTACATGTTTTTCTACAAAAGAGTACCTGTTATACACTAAATTTGGCACCCTAGGTCAAGCTCTTGTAGTCTTGATAATCTAGTATAACATGGGAATCATTTCCAGGTTGTGGGACCTTTGCTAATTGAAATGAGACCTTCAAGTTCTAGGCTTGTTCCTCTTGGATAATCACCCAAATTTGTTTCTTAACATGAAAGTAAATTCTTGAGGGAAAAGGGATAAAAGGAATGCATAAAAGGGAAATAACTAAAAGCAAATTATCCTACTAGGTTATACACTGAAGGTAATTTTCTAAATTACAACACATAAATCAATCTTAGAAAGATGACTTGAATCCAATAGAACACAACTTTCTAGATATGCTTGCATAAGAATTTGATAGAGAGGTCTGAGATAAACAAAGGCTATTTAGGGAAAGAGATGATTTCACAAACAATAGCATATTCACTATCAATAGACACAGACTGTGACCTGCAAATAAAACATCCACTTCTGCAATCAGGTACAAGAATGAGACAAAATGACAGGGGACTGAAAAATATCTAGAAACTCATCTAAGTCAGATCATCCACAGTAGTACACAATTTTGCAGAAAGAAAGAGGGCTCAGGAACTCCAAGTTCATTCCAATACCAATCTCTGTATTATATTCCAGTAAGAGAAGTACAAACAAGAAGACCCAGGGATAGAAAGAATGTCTCAAAAAGCCTTTGCAATATTTGCAATTCAATGAGATAACTAACACATGAAAACTTAGGGGCAGAGAAAATGCCACAAAAATCTTACACTAGCTGGAAAAATCTAAGCTAAAAGGCTCTGAAACTAACTTATATACA
>MU224045.1:2210752-2224785 GCA_018584345.1 Thuja plicata | reverse complement strand
AAACTAACTTATATACACTACTCCTCTAACACACAGGCTCAGGAATCAATCTGATTCTAGAAATTAGGGTTTCAATAGATCTGTAATAGAATAATCAGAAACCCTAATACTGTCAATTCTTCTCATCAATGTCATTCAGAAATATCTTGATCGATCAGATATAGCTTTGAATATCTTTACTTTTCCATTAATGCATCTCTGATAAGTCAGCCTGACCATCTCTCTGTCAAATTCCTGAGAAATCGTGCCACCGCCATGAATTTTGAGAATCAGATCTTTTGAATTTTAAATATTTGAATATACAACAGTCATAGGTGGCACGAGATAATTTTATCAACAGCTCAGAAAATCTTTAACCTTTTCTATTAAAACACAGTTGTCGATCTTACCCTTTTCATTATTGTCTTCATCCTTTAACCCTTCCCTTTACCCAAGTTATCATCTTTTCTTTGTATCGCTGAGTCTCCAGACTCATTCTTTAACCTTAGTTACATTATGAGACCTAGCGACTAAGCAGTCACATTATCTCCTTTCATTTCTCTTAACCCTTCATCCGTTCGGAGACTTAGAGACTACCACAGGATCAAATTTAAGATCAACGGCTAGTGGGAAGTCTCTAAAAGATTTCATAATATTCCTTTTCTTTATGAGAATCAACAACTGAAGGCATATAAAGCACGGGACCATTAAGACATGTGTACCCATTGGATTTGTTTACACTTGTCTTGTCACCTCTAACACTGACATTAGCATTGATCTTGACTTAAACCATTCTTAACCATGGAGAATTTGGAGACTTAGCGACTGAGTAATCTCCAAGACTCATAAAGATTTTCTAACCCTAAAGTTAATCATGAGATCTCCCGATAGAGAAGGACTTAACCTTACCCTGCTCGAACTCAGGTTTCATTTGTGATCACAAAAACACATTATGTCACCAGGTCTCCATACCTTTTCTTTACCTCGAGTCACATTCAGAGATCTAGTAATTACCTTCAGATTGAACACAATCCAACGACTATCGCTAAGTCTCCTGATCAAATGATAATATTCCCTTCCTCATGGAGAGCATGTGACTAAGGTAATCTCGGGCTCGCTAGATGATATGGAATATGTTGTTTCCTTCTCGCGACTAGGAGACTAAAGGTAAAGTGATGCGCACATGGAAAAAGGGAAACTTAAGTGTCTCCAAAAAGGTAATGAAAAATTAGAAAAGGTCATGGACAACTAGGGCTTCCATGCAATACATAGGG
This sequence comes from Thuja plicata, assembly GCA_018584345.1. Lineage (NCBI taxonomy): Eukaryota > Viridiplantae > Streptophyta > Pinopsida > Cupressales > Cupressaceae > Thuja > Thuja plicata. The sequence continues at coordinate 2,223,532 of MU224045.1, read as the reverse complement.
TCTTTATACTTAGAATATTTTCATGAACAAGGAAGATCAGAGAACTAAAAACATAGCAGAGGACACAACCAAGACCAGAAAATTTAAGGTCTTTCTCATAGGCTGGGCTCAACCCTTGTGGGAGCCTCATTTAATCCACCTGTAGCCAAAATTTACCAGATGAGGAAAATTTGGGTAACATTCTTGGCAATTTCTACTGGATGTCTGCCTGCTAGACATTGAGAACCAATAGCCTTTGACATCCAGGCATAGGGGTCATCATGAGCACAAAAATTTGGAACAGGAAAAGGATGAAACCAGGAAGAGGGACAACTACGCACAAGCACTTATTTGAAAGCAGGAAAAAATAAGCTAGAAAGAAAGGATGGAAAACATGGAAACTTATGCACAAATATTTACAAGGAAGGACAAACCTCAAAACAAGGCTTCAAATGGAATCCATTCACAAAATTGGGCAAGGGATCTCCTCCAAGAGTTGATAATTGAAATGCGTTACACTCCTTGCATTCTGTGATGATGAATGGACCTCCCCAGAAGGAATCAAATTTAGTATGTCTGCCAAGCTTGGTCATGAATTCATCCCATTTGAGGACTACATCCCCAACTTTGAAATTTCTAGCCCTAGCTCTTTTATCAAAACTTTTCTTTGTTTTTGTTTGATGGAATTCCATATCTTTTATGGAATTATCTCCAAGTTCTTCTAAATCCATAATCTAAGCATACTTGGTCTGCAAGGGATCTCCTTCTTCAAATAAGCCAAATTGAGTAGCTAAGTCCAAAGCTGGCGATTCAATTGAAATGGACAACTTAGCTTCTCTCCCATATACTAACATGGAAGGAGAATTCCCAATGATCTTCTTTGGGGTAATTCTGTCTAACCATAAGGCAGATTTTAATTTGGTGTGCCAATTTCTTTGGTTGTCTTGTAATGTCTTCTTGATTATCCTAATAAATTTCTTATTAGTTGATTCTGCCAAACCATTCCCTTGAGGGTAAAAGTTTGAACTTGTGTTCAAATAAACACCATGTCTAATTGCCCACTCTAAAACTTTGAGGCCTGTGAAAGCTAGTGCATTGTTTGAAATAATAGAGTCAGGGACACCAAATCTGTGAATTATATCATCATAAAAACTTAAAACAACACTCTCATTTGCTTCCTTCAATGCAACTGCCTCTGTCCATCTAGTGAAATAGTCTGTTGCAGTAATTATCCATTTATGGCCTACACTAGATGGAGGATTAATCATGCCAATAAAATATATGCCCCATCTCATGAAAGGTTTCTCTATTCTGATGGGCTAAAGGGGCAAGACTACAAGTTTTTCTTTTCCTACAAAAATGGCACATTTGATGCATTTTCTCACATAATCGAGACTATCCTTGAAGATAGATGGCCAATAGTAACCAGCCCTCATGATATTAAAAGCAGTATTCCTAGGAGAGAAATGACCTCCAGAAGGTCCATCATGGAATTCAAATAGGACATTTGCCATCTTTTCTGAATCTATGCATCTCAAAAGGACACCATTGTGATCCTTTCTAAAAAGAATTTTATCTATTAGCACAAAAGGAACGGATTGCAATCTGTAATACCTTCTCTTTGGTGAATCCAAATCTATAGGACATTCACCTATCTTTAAGTAATGAACCATATTAGGCAACCAACTTGTTGCCTTGGCATGATCTTCTATCGAATGCACAACTAGAGACGCATTCTCTTGCTGTTGTTCTCTCAAGGTACCATCTTCTGTCAGTTTCTCACATAAGCCCCTCCCTCTGACCAGTTTAGTGATTTGGACATCAATGTCATATTCCATGACTTTGGTAATCCAACCAGCTCTTTTTTCATTCAGGTCTCTAGAAAGCAAGAAATCTTTGGCACTTGGATGAGTGACCCTTAGTTGCACTTTGCTGTGGGTTAACATATGTCTGAACTTCTTTAGGATCTTGACCACAACAAGTACATGTTTTTTCACAAAAGAATATCTTTGTTCATATTCTTCTAAGCCTTTGCTAAAGAAAGAAATAGGCTGCTCCAATGCTCCAGTATTTTCTTGAGTCAATATTATAGATATAGCATACGATCCTCCATAAACATAAAGGATAAAATACTTATTGAAAGCAGAATTCAACAGGGTAGGAGCTTTTGTCAGAGCTTCTTTGATAGCTTGGAAACTGGTTTTCTCTTCTTTACTCCAGTTGAAGACTGGACTCTTCTTTAACATAGTTGTCAAAGGCTTTAGTAAATCTGAAATATTAGGCAAGAAATGCCTGACAAAGTTAATCCTTCCTATGAAAGATTGAATACCTTTCTTCTAATGTGGGAGTGGGAGCTCTAAGATAGCTACAATCCTCTCAGGGTCTACTGTAATTCCTTTCTTGGATACTATATATCCCAATAGTTTCCCTTCATGAACTGCAAACACACACTTCTTGGGATTAAGAGATATCCCAAACTCTCTACATCTTTCAAATATCTTCCTCAGATGTTTGATATGATCTGCTGCATGGTTAGAATAAACAGTTATATCATCTAAGTAAACCAGTACAAACTTGTACATGAGGCTTTTAAAGGCCATATCCATTGCCTTTTGAAAAGTAGCACCTGCATTGGACAAACCAAAGGGCATTTTTTGATAAGCCATGGTTCCCCACTTGGTAGTAGATGCAGTCTTATATTGATCTTCTTCATGAACCAGGATCTGATTGTATCCTGAATAGCCATCTAATAATGAAAATCTCTCAGATCCAGAGACACATTGAAAAATTTGCTCCATAGATGGCAATGGATGGTGATCTTTGAGGGATGCCCTATTAAGGTCTCTAAAGTCAACACAGCCTCAACTCCCCATTCTTCTTCCTGACGGGCACAAGGTTAGAAACCCAACTAGTATTCTTAATGGGGTAGATGATAACACTCTCTATCAATTTGAGTACTTATTTATGCATGAGTGGCTCAAGCCTGGGATTGACAGGCCTTTGCTTTTGCCTGACTGGTTTGGCATTCAGTTCTAATTCAATGGTATGCTGAGCAAGTGCTAGGTTAAAAACTTTGAGGTCTTCATATCAACATGAAAATATATCACTGAAATCTTGAAATAATTGGGTGTAAGCCTACTTTTCTAAATTAGTACTTACCTTCCCAAATTATAGACTTTTACCTGGCTCCAACTCTAGTTCAGTACAATATTCTTGTTGGACTACCAGGCCAGCTTTACTACTCTTAACTTGATCATCTTTGTTGAAGACAAATTATAAGGTGACAAGACCCTTTGGCATCTTATTAGATCTGATTTGTATCACTTGAACACCATAGTTCTGCATTAGTCTATCTTGGTTATGTTCTGAGAAAACATCCTCTTTGAACAGGAACTGCAAAATTTGCTCATCATTGTCAAAAACTTGCCAATTAATATTATTATCAGGGATAGAAGGTCTGACAATTACTTTGATATGTTATTTCTCTCTTTATTTTGAAATGCTATTAGGGATATCATACTAAGATCCAACAACAGCTAATCTATCTGCATTCTAATTTAACTTTCTAGGGATCACAACAATATTGAAAGCATGGAAATCTTCAATTGCATCCCAAAATTGATGCTTATATGCTCTCATTGTATCGCTTTTGGTTGCAATTATCCCTCTTACTTGGCTGACTACCAGCTCACTGTCACCATAAACTTTCAGGGATCTGATCCCTTTCTTCTTAGCCCACTCAAGTCCATTTACTAAGCTTTCATATTCAGCAGTGTTGCTAGTGCAAGAGAAACTGAATCTAAAAGTTGTATAATACTTCTCTCCCTTAGGAGAAACTAGCATAGCACCACCACCACCACCATGTCTGCTTCTAGAACCATCAAAGTATAGCTCCCAAACTTGGTTGCTCTGATCTTCTAACTCAATGTCTTCCTTGAAAAGATTTGGCTCTACGAATCCATTTTATTGTATCAAATAGTTCCCAAAAACGGTATCCCAAATAACGTTGGTTTGGGCTTCAAAAGATCTTTCTGATTCCAATTCATCTAGATAAATATTTGGGATACCCTCTATTTTGGTGTTTGTTTCTTTGATGATTGGGAAGTCATTACTGTCAAGTGCAAGGTAGCTTGTATTGAGTACATTGGACACATAAGGTTCTATATGGTGTGCTGCCAATGATTCAGACTTGATAGTAACCTTGGTTCCATACCTTGTATGGAAAATTATGTGAGACCAGTCAGAAGAAAGATAGCTTCCTATCTTGGTTGTAAAATCCCTTGATAAACATATGGAAAATAAGGTAGGGAGGTTTATGAAATATATGTTACGTAGGATAAAGAAATTGGGGCTTGCATGGAGGATTAAACTAGTATCCTTGGCCACACCTATTGTGTTTACGGAGGAACCATCAAGTTGGGTAACCCTCTTTTGGAAAGGTTCATATTTCAGTCCCAATTGGTCAGCCACTTTCTTAGGCATGATAGTGCTAGTAGCTCCACTATCCACCATACAATTATGTACTAAAGATTTTCCAATAATTAAAGATACATAAAAGGGAGGTGGTTTCAAGTTCCTACCTTGAATGGTATTTGCTTTGGAGTTGCTGCTTGAAGTCTCCTTTTCTTGATCAGTGTTGACCAACACTAGCTTTGTTGTATCCTTTGCAGGTTGAGGAGTAGACACTTCACCCATAGCCCTCTTCAATATTTTAGGTTGTCCTGGAATAGCCAAAGAGTCCCACATAGACATAGTGACATTTTCCTTCTTCATATTCTCCACAATGTTAAAGGGCACTGATGTGTGTACTCTCTGGTGTGCTTTCACTATGATAGGATCAATCTCCTTGGGAGATTGGCTCTCCTTCACTGGAATGATGGGTGTCTTCTTTAGTATGATAGGGGTGAATGGATGTGAAGACTCCGCAGATGTAGCAGCTTTAGCTCCATCTCCTGATTGCTCCATGTCTTGAGCTCTTCTTTTAGACCTGGTGTTGGAAGCAATTGGAGACTCATTATTCACTCCATTGAAATCTTGTTCTTTCCAATTGAAAAGAGAAGTCTCATCAGCATGTAAATATTGTTGGGGAATTGACCCACTAGAAGAGGCCTTTGATTGCACATTTGAGGCATTCTACACCATGAGTGCTTGATGCACTACTCCATTTAAGCATGTTGTTTTATTATGAGACTAGTTGCAAGGGTAACACCATTCCATCTCTGTAGCAAGATTTTTTTGACCTAGGACCACATCCCTGAGTCGATTTACAGAGTTAAGAGGGATAGGACTGTAAGGTTGAGATGGTTGAAATGGCCTTTGATTAAAATTTGGCTTTTGGCCTTGATAACTTCCTTGATATGGTGGCCTATTTTGCTGGTAAGATGGTCCCTGGTTTTGATATTGTTGATTGGGACTTTGGTTTTGTGGCTGAAAGGGTGGTCTACTCCCTTGATTCTATTTCTCTACGTTGGTAAACTTTTTGGTTGGAGTCTACAACAAGTTAGTCATTTCTTGCTGATGACTTTGCATCTCTTGTTGACTGCTTCTTAATTCAAGTAACTCTTGAGAAGGGGTAGCTTTGGATTCCCCATAGCTAGTACTAGCTTGAGGGGCTACAATAGTAGGCATAGGGGTGAAAGGAGGTATTTATAGAGGTGTGGTGGGATGAATATTAGGAAAGATAGGCATGGGTGGCCTTCTGGCTATCATGCCTACCTGGATTAAACAATTCTCAGCCCTGACTGCTACGTCAAAAGCTTGAGGTAACGAGGTACCTCCCATGGATTGGATCATGATAGAGATTTTACCATTCAAACTTTGCAAGAATTATAGGAAAGCATATTTAGCTAATGGCCTTACTGAGACTGGGATTCTGTTCCATGTCTTGAGGAATCTATTATTGAAGTCTGTCATTTGTTCTTGAGGATCTCTCTTTATGGTTGTTAGTTTCTCAACCAAAGATAAATTATCTAATTTATCCTCAAAGTATTTACTTAATGAATCTCCTAATCCATCCCATGAATTAATAGAACCAACAACAAGAGTTCTAAACCATTCTAAGGCCTTACCTTTGAAAGAGGTTGCTAATATCTTGGTAGCCACATCTTCTTCTGTGATATTATGTATACTACAGATAGTAGTCACATATCTTATGTGTCAAAAAATCTTTTGTTTATCCTTCACCTGTGAAGTTAGGTAGACTTTTGAGTGCTACCAAGGGCACATCATGATGTTGAGCAAAGTTTAACGAACTTCCCTGATTGAAGGGTGCAAAGGCAAACTGTCTAGACATTGCAGGAGATGAGATTTGCTGAGCAGCAACTGTGTGAGTTGTATTTAAGGGTGGAGTTGGATCTTCTTGTAGCTCTCTAGTTAGAGATCTTCCTCTTCTTCTAAAATGAAAAGGCAAAGGTCTCCTCTCTAAATTCTCAGGTGGTGTAGACTGAACTCTCCTTCAAGGGGATGTTCTTTGAGATGATCTCCCTTTATATTTTCTTGTTAAGGGCAGTTGCAATAACTCAGAAGATTTTGAGATCCTTGTCTCAACTTTTCTCATAAAATTTCAACATGACTAGATCTTTTGTTCTTCACCAATGGAGTCACCAGATATACTTGATAAGAAAAACTCTTTAGGTCTTTATTATGCAATCTATATATCAAGGATAGCATAATATTTGCAAATAAACTTCCTTTAGGTCCCACAGGGTGTGCCAAAATTGTTATACACTAAATTTTTTACCCTAGGTCAAGATCTCGTAGTCTTGATAATCTAGTATAGCATGGGAATCATTTCCAAGTTGTGGGACCTTTGTTAACTGAAATAAGAGCTCTAGGTTCTAGGGTGGTTCCTCTTGGATAATCACCCAAATTTTCTTCTTAACATGAAAGTAAATTCTTGAGGGAAAAGGGATAGAAGGAATGTATACAAGGGAAATAAATGAAAGAAAATTATCTTACTAGGTGATACATTGAAGGTAATTTTATGAATTACAACACAACAATCAATCTTAGAAAGAGGAATTGAATCTAATAGAACACAACTTTCTAGATAGGCTTGCACAAGTATTTCATAGAGAGGTCTGAGATAAACAGAGACTATTCGGGGAAAGAGATGATTTCACAAACAATAGCATATTCACTATCAATAGACATAGACTATGACCTGCAAACAAATATCCACTTCTTCAATCAGGTACAGGAATGAGACAAAATGACAGAGGACTGAAAAATATCCACAAACTCATCTAAATCAGATCATCCACAGTAGTACACAATTTTTCAGAAAGAAAGAGGGCTCAGGAACTCCAAGTTCATTCCAATACCGATCTCTATATTATATTCCAGTATGAGAAGTACAAACAAGAAGACCCAGGGAAAGAAAGAATGTCTCAAAAAGCTTTTGCAATATTTGCAATTCAATGAGATAACTAACACATGAAAACTTAGGGGCAGAGAAAATGCCACAAAAATCTTACACTAGCTGGAAAAATCTAAGCTAAAAGGCTCTGAAACTAACTTATATACACTACTCCTCTAACACATAGGCTCATGAATCAATTTGATTCTAGAAATTAGGGTTTTAATAGATCTGTGATAGAATAATAAAAAACCCTAATACTGTCAATTCTTCTCATCAATGTCATTTACAAATATCTTGATCGATCAGATATAGCTTTGAATATCTTTACTTTGCCATTAATGAAGCTCTGATAAGTCGGCCTGACCATCTCTCTGTCAAATTCCTGAGAAATTGCACCACTGCCATGAATTCTAAGAATCAGATCTTTTGAATTTTAAATATTAAAATATGCAACGGTCACAGGTGGCGAGAGATAATTTTATCAACGGCTCAGAAAATCTTTAGCCTTTTCTTTTAAAATACAACCGTCGATCTTACCCTTGTCATTATTGTCTTCATCCTTTAACCCTGCCCTTTACCCAAGTTATCATCTTTTCTTTGTATCTCTGAGTCTCCAGACTCATTCTTTAACCTTAGTTACATTACGAGACTTAGCGACTGAGCAGTTGCATTATCTCCTTTCATTTCTCTTAACCCTGCATCCGTTTGGAGACTTAGCGACTACCACAGGATCAAATTTAAGATCAACGGCTAGCGGGAAGTCTCCAAAAGATTTTAGAATATTCCTTTTCTTTATGAGACTCGACGAATGAAGGCATATAAAACACGGGCCCATTAAGACACACGTCCCCATTGTATTTTTTTACACTTGTCTTGTCACCTCTGACACTGAAATCAACACTGATCTTGACTTAACCCACTCTTAACCATGGAGAATTTGGAGACTCAGTGACTGAGTAATCTCCAAGTCTCATAAAGATTTTCTAACCCTGAAGTTAATCATTAGATCTCCTGACTGAGAAGGACTTAATCTTACCTTGCACGAACTCAGGTTTCATTTGTGGTCACAAAAACACATTAAGTCGTGAGGTCTCCATACCTTTTCTTTACGATGAGTCACATTCAGAGATCTGGCGACTACCTTCAAATTGAACACGATCCAACGACTATTGCTAAGCCTCCTGATCAAATGAGAATATTCCCTTCCTTTTGGAGACCACGCGACTAAGGTAATCTCGGGCTTGCTAGATGATATGGAATATGTTGTTTCCTTCTTGCGACTAGGAGACTAAAGGTAAAGTAATGCACACATGGAAAAAGGGAAACTTAAGTGACTCCAAAAAGGTAATGACAAATTAGAAAAGGTCATGGACAACTAGGGCTTCCATGTAATACATAGGGTTTTCATACTTAGAATATTTTGCATGAACAAGGCAGATCAGAGAACTGAAAACATAGCAGAGGACACAACCAAGACCAGAAAATTTAAGTTCTTTCTCACAGGCTGGGCTCAACCCTTGTGGGAGACTCATTTACTCCACGTGTATCCAAAATTTACCAGATGCGGAAAATTTGGGTAACAGTACCTTTGTTCATACGCTTCCAAGCCTTTGCTAAAGAAAGAAATAGACTGCTCCAATCCTTCATACTTTTGTTGAGTCAACATTGCAGAGATGGCATCAGAGCCTCCATAAGCATATAGAATGAAGTCTTTGCTAAAAACAGGATTTAGCAAGGCAGTAGCCTCTGTCAGAGCATCTTTAATGACTTAAAAACTGTTATTTCCTTCTTTTCTCCAATATAAGACTACATTCTTCTTCAACATTATTGTTAAAGGCTTCAAAAGATCTGTAATGTTATGCAAAAAATGCCTGAAAAAGTTAATCCTTCATATGAAGGATTGAAGACTCTTCTTGTGAGGTGGTAGGGGTTGCTCTAGAATAGTTGCAATCCTCTCAGGGTCTACTGTAATGCCTTGCTTGGACACAATATATCCTAACAACTTCCCTTCATGGAATGCAAATATACATTTCTTGGGATTGAGGGAGATCCCAAACTCCCTACATCTTTCAAATATTTTCCTCAAACATTTGATGTGGTCTGTTGCATTTTTGGAATAAAATCTAGGTAGACCAGTACAAACTTGTAATGAGGCTTTTAAAGGCCATATCCATAGCCTTTTCAAAAGTGGCACCTGCATTTGACAAACCAAAAGACATCTTTTGGTAGGCCATGGTTCCCTATTTGGTTGTAAATGTAGTCCTATATTGATCCTCCTCATTGACTAGGATCTGATTGTATCCTGAGTAGCCATCAAACAATGAGAAGCGTTCTGATCTAGAGACACACTGCAAAATCTATTCCATGGATGGTAATGGGTGACGATCTTTCAAGGATGCCCTATTCTGGTCCCTAAAGTCAACACATAACCTTAGTTCCCCATTCTTTTTCCTAACAGGAACTAGATTGGATACCCAACTAGTATGCTTTATGGGGTAAATGATACCACTCTCTATTAATTTGAGCACTTATTTGTGCATAAGTGGCTCCAATTTGGGGTTGAAAGGCCTTTGCTTCTATCTAATTGGCTTGGCATTTGGCTCTAGTTTGATTGTATGTTGAGAAAGTGATGGATTAAATCTTTTGAGGTCTTCATATTTCCAGGAAAATATATCACTCAACTCCTGAAATAATTGGGCATAAGCCTACTTCTCTGAATTAGTGTTCACTTTTCCAAACTTCAAGCTTTTACCTGGCTCCAGTTCTAAATCAACATAGTGTTCTTTCTAAACTACCAAGCTATTCTTATTATTTTTTTCTTGGTCATATTTGTTGAAGATAGATTTCAGGGTGACAAGGCCTTTAGCCATCTTATTTGATTTAAGTTGTACCACTTGGTCATCATAGTTCTGCATCAGTCTGTCTTGGTTATGCTCTGAAAAGACATCTTCTTCAAACAAGAATTGAAGAATTTTCTCACCATTATCAAACACTTTCCAATTAACATTATTATCAGGGATGAAAGGCCTGATAATAATCTTAACATGTTGTTGATCCTTCCTTACTGAAATGTTGTTAGGAATATCAAATTGGGATCCAACATAAGCTAATCTATTTGCATTATGATTTAGTTTTCTAGGGATAGCAATGATGTTGAAAACATAGAAATATTCTATGGCATCCCAAACCCTATGCTTGTAAGATTTCATTGTATCATTCTTGGTAGCACTTATCTCTCTTACTTGGCTGACCACCAAATCACTATCGCCATATACCTTTAGGGATGTAATCCCTCTCTTTCTAGCCCACTGCAATCCATTCACCAGACTCTCATATTCAACAGTATTGCTTGTGCAAGAAAAACTGAATAAAAAGTTGTATAATACTTCTCACCTTTTGGGGAGACTAACATTGCACCACCACCAGAGCCATGTCTGCTTATAGAACCATCAAATAATAGTTCCCAAACTTTATTGCTCTGTTCTTCTGATTCCTTAGTGTCTGCCTTGAAAAGATTTGGCTCTATGAAACCATCCTCTTGAATCAAATAATTCCCCAAACTAGCATCCCAAATAACATTGGCCTGGGCCTCTGAAGCTCTTTCTGATTCCAATTCATATAGATAGATATCTGGGATGTTTTCTATCTTAGTGCTTGTTTCCTTTATGATTGGAAAATCATTACTATCTAGTGCAAGACAACTTGCATTGGATACATTGGAAACATAAGGTTCGATATGATGAACTTCCAATGATTCAGACTTGATGGTGACCTTGGTTCCATACCTAGTATGGAAAAGCATGTGAGACCAGCTAGAAGAAAGATAGCCTCCTATCTTGGTTGCGAACTCCATTGACAGACATATGGCAAAGAGAGTAGGGAGGACTATGATGTAGATGTTGTTGGAAAGATACTATGTAAACAATTGCTGTTTTGTCATTGATGTCAAACCTTAACTGGTGAGACTATTTCTATCTTTTTGAGTACCATATCTATTGATTGTTAAACAAGATTTGAAGGCAAGGATAACAAGAAGACTGAGTGAAATGGTTTAGTTATGATAAATTACAAGGGTACTTGATCAGTTGGCATATTCACAAAGTAATGTGTTGTTTATCCATTACACAAAGTCAAGATGTCAGTTTACTGGGAACAGTATATGCCGAGTGAACTTTGTGTTGACCGAGCACCAGTATATGTCAAGCATAATTTCTTAGTGTCGAACGAGCACTAGTAAATTGTCGAGGAAAATAGTGATGACCGAGTGGAAGAACACAATGTTGGCCGAGCAGCAGTATTTTGGTATTTGTTGAGATTAGAGATCTCTGGCTGACATGATTGAATTTATTGAGATATGTAAAGTTAATTAAGGATAAGTACGATTGGTCCACACTATTTAAATGTACGGGTAACCGTAATTAATGCATGGATCCAAGATTTAGTTAATGATTACTTTGGAGAAGTAAATTAAATGTAAATGATGGAAAGATCTGTTGGATCTGACCTAACCTAAGATCTATAATCTTGATTAAGTGAAAAAGATTTATTTACCTAGATGAAGAGGTATAAGATAACCTCGAGGGGTTTTTCAAGTTGAGAGATGTATGTGAAAAGTGTATGCAAGAGAATTGCATGGTTAATTGACTGATTGGAATGATCTAGAAAAGAAGGCTGAACAGAGAAGCAGAGAGTTGTGAAAGTGGTTGCTTGACGGATTTCCAAGAAGATCTGAAGATTGACATGAGAATGGAGGCCACTCAATGAATTATCATAAGAGATGAATTGGATCTGGATTTGAAAAGTAAGTTGTATGTATCAGATCACACCTGCTGATTACTTTCTAACCATTGTATCAGTCAAAATCCTTTAACCAGGTTGACCTAATAGTCATTATATAAATCCTTTGAGCAAGGTGAAATTCAGGTGGAATGTTCTAAGACCTCTAACAAGGCCACTCCTGACAGGGTAATTAAATCCTTTAACCAGGTCACATTTAGCAATGTGTTTTGTAACCTTTAACAGGGTTAGCTCCTAGCAGATCTCACTTTAGAAGAGTGAAAACTTGGTAGCATGTTACTGGTGGTTTTTCCCAATTTGGTTTTCCATGTTAAATATTAGCGTCAACTTGTGTGAATTTTTATGTTGTGTTTTACTGTTAAGTTTCTACAAGCTGATTACATTTGAACAGTAAAATGCATATTTATGTTGTTGACTTATGCTATTACTGCCGAGCAGATATGAGTTTTTTAAAGTAATATAAAGTTTTAATTGGTACATCTAGACCTGAGGATAACTGATTCACCCCCCCTCTTAGTTATTCTAAATTCATTCTAACAATTGGTATCAAAGCTTTGGTCTCTTGAAAATAGTTTGAAGGTACTTGGAGCAAAAGATCAAGATGTATAAAAAGGAGGTACCGAAGTTGAACAAAGATAACTTCC
>MU224045.1:2193975-2207038 GCA_018584345.1 Thuja plicata | reverse complement strand
GGTGATAGGAAAAGAACCACAGGTGGCGCATTTATTATAGGAAAGAGACTAATTTCATGGACAAGCAAGAAACAAAATTGCACCTCACAATCTACAGCTGAAGCTGAGTATGTGGCAGCAACAGTTAACTGCTCTAATATTGTGTGGTTGAAGATACTAATGAAAGGTATGAAAGAAGTGATCACAGAACCAGTTGTTATATATTGTGATAACACAAGTGTCATCAATATTTCTAAGAACCCTGTAATACACTCTAAGACAAAGCATATAGCTATCAAGTATCATTACTTGAGGGAGCTAGTTCAAAACAAGGAAGTGAGACTGGAATATGTGCATACTAAGGAACAGTTAGCAGACATATTTACAAAAGCACTACCCAAGGATGCTCATGAGTATCTGCGAGGTAAATTAGGGGCGATTCCCCTAACCGAGGCTAATTAGTTAAGAATGGAACTGTTGCATCAAATGTTATATTCACAATATTTGACACATTGATGCACATGAAGTCACACTTTAGGATGTTGCCTAAAGCTGTGAAAGAAAGACAAGAACAAAAAAGAGGATCAATCATAAGCAAGATGATACTGAGTTAGACTAGAAGAATCTGCATGATAAATATGTCAATGTCTTTGGCATTGTTGTCAAAGAGGGAGAGTTTACTGAAAGAGGGAGAATTTACTATACTTAGAGAAAATGGGAGAGTTTACTAAAAGATAGAGTCTGCAGTTGAAAAGAAATAGAAATATTTCAGTGTGATTATAGACACAGAGGGAGAACTATTTTACAAGATGAGAATCAGAATGAAGCTAAAGACATTAATGAAGATTTGTTCATATCAAGGAACACAGGCATAATTTTTGGATTGTATGGTAACTATGTTTGTAAAATTATTGTTTTATTGTTTAGTGTTTCCATCAATGCCAAAGAGGGAGGTTGTTGGAAAGCTACAATGTAAATAATTGTTATTTTGTCATTGATGTCAAACCTTAACTGGTGAGACTATTGCTATATGTTTGAGTACTATATCTATTGATTGTTGAAGAAGATTTGAAGGCAAGGATAACAAGAAGACCAAGTGAAATGGTTGAGTTATGAGAAATTACAAGGGTACTTGATCAATTGGCACATTTGCAAAGTAATGTGTTGTTTATCCATTACACGAAGTTAAGATGTCAGTTTATTGGGAACAGTATATGCCAAGTGAAGTTTGTGTCGACCGAGAACCAATATATGCCAAGCATAATTTCTTAGTGTCGACCGAGCACTAGTAAATTGCTGAGGAAAATTGTGATGACCGAGTGGAAGAACACAGTGTTGGCCGAGCATCAGTATTTTGGTAATTATTGAGATTAGAGATCTCTGGCTGACATAATTGAATTTATTGAGATATGTAAAGTTAATTAAGTATAAGCACGATTGGTCCACAATATTTAAATGCATGGGTAACCGTAATTAATGCATGGATCCAAGATTTAGTTAATGATTACTTTGGAGAAGTAAATTAAATGTAAATGATGGAAAGATCTGTTGGATCTGAGCTAACCTACGATCTACGATATTTATTAAGTGGCAAAGATTTATTTACCTAGATGAATAGGTATAAGATAACCTCGAGGGGTTTTTCAAGTTGAGAGATGTATGTGAAAAGTGTATGCAAGAGAATTGCATGGTTAATTGACTGATTGTCATGATCTAGCAAAGAAGGCTGAACAGAGAAGCAAAGAGTTGCGAAAGTGATTGCTTAATGGATTTCCAAGCAGATATGAAGATTGACATGAGAATGGAGGCCACTCAGTGAATTAGCATAAGAGCTGAATTGGATCTGGATTTGCAAAGTAAGTTGTATGTATCAGACCACACCTGTTGATTACTTTCTAATCATTGTATCAGTCAAAATCCTTTAACCAGGTTGACCTAATAGTCATTGTATAAATCCTTTGGGCAAGGTGAAATTCAGGTGGAATATTCTAAGACCTCTAACAAGGCCACTCCCGACAGGGTGATTAAATCCTTTAACCAGGTCACATTTAGCAATGTGTTTTGTAACCTTTAACAGGGTTGGATCCTAGCAGAGCTCACTTCAGAAGAGTGAAAACTTGGTAGCATGTTACTGGTGGTTTTTCCCAATTTGGGTTTCCACGTTAAATACTGGTGTCAACTTGTGTGAATGTTTATGTTGTGTTTTACTATTAAGTTTCTACAAGTTGATTACATTTGAACAGTAAAATGCATATTTATGTTGTTGACTTATGCTATTACTGTCGAGCAGATCTAAGTTGTTTAAAGTGCTATAAAGTTTCAATTGGTACATCTAGAACTAAGGATAACTGATTCACCCCCCCTCTGAGTTATTCTAAATTCATTCTAACAGATGTCAAGTAAGATAGAGAAATTGGGGCTTGCATGAAGGATCAATCTTGTATCCTTGGCCACACCTACTATGTTTACTGATGAACCGTCAAGCTGTGTTACCTTCTTTTGGAATGGTTCATATTTGATCCCTAATTGGTTAGTTAACTTTTTGGGTATGACTGAACTAGTAGCTCCACTATCTACCATACAATTATGTACTAGAAAATCTCCAATAATTAATGATACATAAAAGGGAGGGGGCTTTAAGTTCCTACCTTGAATGACATCTACTTTGGTTTTTCTGCTTGGAACTTTCTTCTCTTGATCAATTTTGACCATCATCGTCTTAGCTACATAATTTGTGAGCTATTGAGGGATTTCCACTTCACCCATAACATTCTTCAAGATTTCAGGTTTCCCTAAAATAGCCAAGGAGTCCCACATACACATAGTCACATTCATCTTCTTCATGCTGTGTGGATCTTCTTGTGTGCTTTCAGCATTGTGGGCTCAACCTCCTTGGGAGAATGACTCTCCTTGACTGATATGACAGGAGGTCTTTTTAGTATGGAAGGGAAAGATGGATGTGATTACTCTGTAGATGTAGTAGCTTTTCCTCTATCTTCTTCTTGCTCCATGTATTGAGATCTTCTCTTGGACTGAGTGTTGGCTACAATTAGAGATTCACCATTTACTCCATTAAAATTTTGCTCTTCCCAATTAAAGAGAGTAGTCTCATCAAATTGTGTATCCTGTTGAGGCACTGACCCACTAGAAGATGCTTCTGATTGGGTGTTTAAGGCATTTTGTGCCATGAGTGCCTGATTCATCCACCCATTTGAGTACATAGTCTGGTTTTGAGGTTGGTTACAAGGAAAACACCATTCATTTTCTGATGCAAGATTTTTCTGACTTGGAACCATTTCCCTAGTTGGATTTGTAGAGTTAAGGGGTGCAAGATTACAAGGTTGGAATGGCCTCTGATTGAAGTTCTACCTTTGACCTTGATAATTCCCTTGATATGGTGGTATACTCTATTGATAGGATTGTCCCTGATTTTGATATTGTTGGTTAGGACCTTAATTTTGTTGCTGAAAGGGTGGTCTATTTCCTTGATTCTTCTTTTTAATACTAGTCAACTCATTACTCATAGTCTGTAATAATTTCTTCATTTCTTGTTGACTGCTTCTCAATTCAAGTAGCTCCTCTGAAGGACCTACTTTGGATTCCTCATAGCTCGTACTAGCTTGAGGTGCTATTACAATGGGTATGGGAGTGAATGGAGGGATGCTCAAGGGCATGTTGGGTTGAATATCAGGGAATATAGGTATGAGGGGCCTTGGGGCTATCATACCAACTTGAATCAAATAATTTTCTGCTTTGACAACTATATCAAAAGCCTGAGGTAATGAAGTACCTCCCATGGATCAGATCATAACATATATGTTTCTATTCAAACTTTTCAATAAATATAGAAAAAAATGATCTACTGAAGGCCTCACAGAGATAGGAATCCTATTCCATGTCTTGAGAAATCTATTCTTAAAGTCTCTCATATGCTCTTGAGGAGCTCTCTTTATAGTTGTGAGTTTCTCAACCAGGAATAGATGATCTGAATTGTCTTCAAAGTATCTGTTAAGGGAATACCCTAATCTATCCCATGAATCAATAGATCTAACTACTAAATTTCTAAACCATTCTAGGGCTTTGCCCTTAAAAGAGGTTTCCAGCAACTTAGTAGCCACCTCTTCTTCGATGATATGATGAACGTTACAAATTGTAGCCACATCTCTTATGTGCTCACACTCTATTGTCTGGATTTCACCTGTGAATTTAGGTATTCTTTTTAGTGCTGCTAAGTGCACATCATGATGTTGGGAAAAATTTAATGGGCTCCCCTAATTGAAGGGCACAAATGCAAATTGTCTTTCCATTGTAGGAACGGTGACTTGTTGAATAGAAACTGTATGGGTTGCACTTGGAACAGGGAGTGAATTTAAATCTATTAACAACTCTTTGCTTAAAGACCTTCCTCTCCTTCTTGAATATAAAAGCAAGGGTCTCTCCTCTGAAATAGGGGGTGTAGACTGTACTCTCCTTGTAGGGGATTCCCTTTGAGATGATCTCTCTTTTCTTCTTGTTGGAGGTGAATACAAAAACTCAGAAGGATTTGAACTTCTTGTTTCTATCCTTCTCATAATCTTGAATATGACTGGATCTTCTTTTTCTTCACCAATGGAGTCACCAGATATACTTGAAAAAGAAACTTCTTTTAGGTCAATACTATGAAATCAGTATATCAGAGATAAACATAGTCAAACAGAAACTTCTTTTTTGGTGTCCCATTGGGCGTGCCAGAATTGTTATACACTAAATTTTGCACCCTGTTAAGCGCTAGATCCTAACAATCTAATATAACATGGGAATCACTTCTAGGTTGTGGGACCTCTACTAACTGAAGTGAAGCCTCTGGATTCTAGGCCATCACCTTATTTTCTTTTTAACATGAAAGTAAACTTGGAAGGAAAAGGGAGAGAAGGGGAATGACTGAAAAGAAAATTGTCCTACTAGGTGATACACCGAAGGTAACATGAATCATAACATAGTGACCAAGCTAGCATGAAATTCCTGAATCTAGCAGAACTCAACTTTCTGAATAGGTTTACATAAGTAATTCATAGAGAGGTCTGAAATGGAAAGAGACTATTCAAGGAAAGAGAATATTTCACAAACAATAGCATATCCAAGGAGATAGACACAAACTCTGACCTGCAAACAAACATCCATTACAGAAAATAGGCACAGGAATGAGACAAGATAACAAGGGATGATCAAAATGCACAAGATCATCTTTAAATCAAATCACCCATAGTAATGCACAAAGATGGAGAAAGAAAGAAGGCTCAAAAACTCCAAGATTTCTCTAACATTAACCACTATATTATACTTTAGTAAAATAAATACAAACAAGAAAAATCTTGAGGACAAAGAAACTGTCACATAAAACCTTTGTATAATCTGCAATTCAATGAGAAATTACAAGCAAAATGAAAAACTGAGGGCAGAGAGAATGTCATTGAAAATATTGCATAAGCTAAAAAAATTCTTTTAAAACTACTTATATACAACCTCACCTAGCACACAGGCTCAGGAGTCAATCCATTTGATCAGTTAGGGCAAAATTAGGGTTACAATAGATATTCATTAAATAATACAAAAACCCTAAAATGGTCAAGTCTTCTCATCAATGCACTCGGGAAATATCTTAGAAGATCATATACAGTCATGAATACATCTCCCATCACCATAAATTTGATCAGAGAAGTCAGCTCGACCCATCTCTCTTGTCTGCAACTTGAAAGACCGCGCCACCACCATGAAACCCTAAAGACCAGATTTGAATATTTGAATATAACAGTCACAGGTGGTGTGGAACACTTGATAAACAACCCATATTTGAACCTTTATCATCTTTAAAACATGACCGTCGATCTATCTTTATCTTTATTTTGTCTTCGAGCTCAGATTTGATGATAGACACATGGTAGCCTGGTGCAATGCCTTAAAGATTAAACATCCTCATCTTGGCCATCGAGGTATTACGCCCACCGTTACATCTTCCTTACTTGCTATGTCTTTATCTTTAGTTTTGACCTTAGCCTTAACTTGAATTTGACTCATCTTTAACCTTGGGTGATTGAAATATTTTGTCTCTGAGTCTCTAGATCATTTATTTAACTTTGAGTTTATTGCGAGATCACACGCTAGCCACAAGATCAGATTTGAATCAACGGTTCGCGCATAATCTCCTGATCTTTTTTTAATTGACTAATTCATCTGGCAATTCAGCGCAAGCCACACATCTTGGATTAGATCAACAATTTGTGCGTGATCTCTGAGTCTTTCTCTTAACTCCAAGTTCATCTGGTGATCACGCAACTAAGGAAAAAAGGAAAACCATTCTTTAACTCCAAGTCTATTATGATATCATGCGGAAGACTGAGTCGCTAAATCGCTGAAAGAAAAACTTAACCCATGGCTTACTTTGAGATCACACGCTAGCCATAGGATTAGATCTACATCAATGGCTTGTGCTAAGTCTCTGAATCTTTCTGTACTTTCTCATTTCTTTTCGAGATCACACGCCATCCATTGGATGAAACCAAGCAAAGAACAAGATCTACGACCCGCACTTAATCTTGAGACAAAGAACTTAACCTTTGAGCCATTTCGAGATTTAGCGACCAAAGAGGAAAGATAAACCTACCAAGACCATAGTTGGATCACAAGATTCAGAGAAAAAGCTATCTCTGAATCTCCAAATAAAATCCTTGACTCAGGTTACATTTTGAGACTTAGCGCCAACCGCAAGATCATGACTTGAAAAGACAAAGATCAACGTCCCTCGTTGAATCCCTAAATAAAAAAGCTGACATCGCCTTTATCTAGCAAGCACGCGCCAACCACACGATCAAGACCAATATAGAGAAAGATCTACAGTGCGCACAAAATCTCCAAATATTCCTTGACTTTGACTTTTATCCTAAGATTCCGCGCCAACCGTGAGATGAAAAATTAATTAGAACTTGATCGTTGGCCTATGCTCAATCATTGAATGAAAAATAATATTCAGTCGGGGTTATGAGATTAAGAGATAAAGGCTAGAAAAGCGCACGACTTAAAACTTGACTTAAGTGACTTGGAAAAGGTAATGAAGAATTAGACTGGGCCATCAATAACTTAGGGTTTATCTCAAGTTCATAGGGTTTTAAAGCCATTGAGGGTTTTCATGTTAGAATATCTAATCTTTACTTGTATTTTAAATAGGAGATTCCTATGGGATCCCTACATGTATTTTGTCCTCTAGTGGGAGGACAACTCATTTTATGCGATTCCTTAATAAGGAACGTAGTTTATTCCTCCTTAAGAGGATTTTGACACATGTCACACACACTTATGAATGGTGGCAATAATAGTCTTGGGAGTTACATTCCAACTCCTCTCTCTCATCTCTATTTAAGAGATGCTCCTCTCTCATTTATCGCAATGCAAGGATGAAGAATGATCCATGAAGAAGTTATTGTAATGTGCATCTTGCACTCTTTCTCTCTCTCTTTTCTCTCTTTAGGGTATGACCTCATTCATAATATCACAAAGGGGTTTTTCTTTGCTTTTCCCCTTATAAAATATCTTGTCTCTTTGTCTTTGGCTCTTTTGATGAATGCTCTTGGATTTGGTGTTCTCATGGTAACATTTCTCCCATACCTAGCTCTCTTGGATTGTTTATATTTCTTTGCTCTTCCATTATTATTTCTTACATGGTATCAGAGCTGGTTACTAATCCTTGTTTTGAGTAGGAAGGTGTTGAAGGTTACCATCCATGGAGCACTCCTTGCTTGGAGATTTTTATTTAATCTATGGTTTTGCTGGTTTAATACTTTATTGTAGATTTATCATTGGTTTCAGGTTTTTTTCATTTTTTAATCTAACTTTTTGCTTAACTAGTTTTGGATGGCTTGCCGCCAGATCTAAGTTTATTTATCCAGAGTTCTAACTTTTTTGGTTTGGATGGTTCACCGCCAAACCCATTGCATTTTTTTTTTACTTCCTTGATATCTTAGTTTCATATCTCCAGTAATCTTTAAATTTTATGGTTGTACCCTTTGTCGGGAGACCGCAAGGGTTTACATATGCATATTAATTATTTCTTTCATGGTTTATATCTCTTTGTTTGTAGGATTCAAATATAATAAATCTCAGATTTCTTTTTTCTTATCTCTGTGATTTTACTCTAATGTTTCATTTATAGGATTCATAGTTATCTACATTTGATCTACAACCTTCTCCTCATAAGTTTTAATATATTTAATCTATTCTATCTTAATCTCTTTTTTTATTTCTCTTTGCCAGTGGTTTCTTGGATTGTATCTCCTTCTCTTTGTGTTTGATATTATACATAGATAATAGCAAATCTGAAAAAAACCACAATCTAGGTTTTGTGCAGAACCCTCCAATTTAGCTGTCACGTGGGAAGTTTTCCAAAATTCGCCCACATTTGAGAAAAACACATGGTTCTTTACTAATGTTTTTTTGTAGATTTGCAAATGTACCTTGCAGCTTCCATAGCATATTTCCTCCCTTTTCATAAACACATTCCATGGGCTTATTTGTAGAATATTTGAAAGTCACACAATATCAATGGAGGCGATTTTGCCTTATATTGGGAAAAATTGCGTGACAAGAATTTGGCTACACTTGATGAAGCAAGAGAACTACCATTTGTGACTTGTGCTCACGAAAATCTCAAAAATTTAGTATATACCTTAACCTTTTTTTTTGAAAAGTTCTGAAAGCATTACATACATTAAATACATTTTTCATTCCATTACAAATTCAACTCCATAGAAATCAAGATTAAAATAATAACATATTTTAAATAGCTAACCATTGTTTTAATTTATTGCCCATCATCGATATTAAGTTGTGTTCCTATTTGACTCATGTTATGTGTGATTTTATTCTGATGTCTATAAGTATAAAGCATTGCCACACAATTTACTCTCAAGAATGTCAAGGTAGCTGAAGTATAAAATTTGTCTTCTTAGATGGTGAAAACCTTTGAAAATACATATTCTATTCATTTTCTCAGATAGTAAAGTTAAATAGAATATGTATTTAACAATCCTGTCCTTGGTCTCAAAGATTCAAAGAAGCTCCCTTAAGAAGACCAGGTCTGGAACTAAAGTGAAACCTTTCCCGTGGAGGCATTTAAAACAAAAGGTCACAAATATATGCACATGAAGACCTACGCAAGGAGCAGATCTCAAGGCTGCTTCGTGAGCATTTAAGCTGCGCTGGAAGAAAGTGAAAAAATAAAATCAAAGTTGCGCTAGGTGTAATACCAGGCCGAAGCAGAGCTAAGCAATGAGATGTCTGCAACACTCCTCTTTGCATTTGCATTGGTTTATCAGGAATATTTATGTTGATTTTCTTTAGTTTATTACTTATCAAATTGTAATCTATGAGTTGTTTTATTAGTAAAGTTTTCAACCTCCTCTAATTTATTCAAACGCAACATATTAGAAGTAAAGATATTACTCTTTTCTCTTATCTCTTTTCTCACCGAGTACATTGGGGAATTCAACAATATACCCGCCCGTTACATATTCCTTTTAAGTATAATTTGGTCAAGGCTATATTCTTGCAATAACGTTTCTGCCTGTCTGTCCTCTGCTAAGTTTAGTTTTTTTTATTTGGCAGCTTTACCCTCATGTTATCATTCTTTCTGATTCTTTAATTTGAACAATTTTTTAACTCTTTGACTCCCCCTTTTAAATATTTTAATATAATTCTAATCATAATCTTTTTTAAATTGTTTGACCTTCTTTTAATACTAAAAACATTTAATCAATTTTTTTTAGTTTTCATATTTTTTAATAGCTTAAATACATTATTTACATTAGTTATATACATTGTTTAAATAAATTGTCTGCATCAATTCAGTTTCATTTTCCTTATTTCCAACTCTGCCATATTTCTTTTCATAATTCATACCCGCAAGTATATATATTTTCAATTGTTTGACCATTCGTTTAAATACTTGCCTCATTTTTCATAACATTTCCATTATATCATAAGAGTTTTTTTTTCATAACATTTCCATTATATAAAGACTTTTCAAATCTTTTCATATTTTAGAAATGATAGTACATCGACTTTGAATCACTTCGGCCAATCTTCCTTTTTTTTGAAATTTGACGCAGTTATCACATGGCATATCATGCATAACAGAGAATATTCTCTGTCAAATTCTCAACCATTTCACCATTTCTTTGACCTCTTTATCATTGTATTAGCCTATTATAACGTTTCTCAGTTGTGCCTTTTTCAACCGTTAGTTGCGGGTAATCTTTATTTTTTTTTTAAATTAGTTTGAATGTACTTTGAAAGTTTTAAAATTAGTTTGACTTCTTTTTTTTTTAAATACAATTGTTAATAGTTTAATTCATCTGGTTTTAAATAGTTTTTAAATTAATAATTCTATAGTTTTAATTTAGCTTCAATCGATATCATTTCAAGAGTAAAATTACTTATTTTTTCAAAACATTTTATCCTCAAAAATAGTTTATCTTTTCATCTCTCTGTTTTTTAAATTCTTCTATTTATCATATTTGCTTAATATTGTTATTATCAAAGTTTATTTTTATCAAAATATAGTTTAATCTTTAAAATCAATTTTAATTTTTTTTTAAACAAATACAACTAAACAGTTATACATTTGGGCTCACTTTATATTTCTCAAATTCATCTTAAACCCATTTCCATTTTATTAATATATTTTTATTTAATTTCAATAAAAAATTGTTTTATCTTTAAACAAAAAATAATTTTTTTTTAAGTTTTAAAATATTCTTGTAATACTCTTTTTACTATTTGCATTAAATTATAGCTTAAGATTCTCTTTCCCTTATACTTCATCGTATTGTAGCTTATATTCAGCAATTATGTCCTCAATTTCAAATTTTTTAATTTATTTAGTTCAAACTTGACACGAAGAACTTTCATTTCAATTGTTTTTCGCTGAAAATGAGATTATGAGGGTAAACATTCTTTTTATACATTAAGCTTCTCGCTTAATTCCATTAGTTAACATTTTGTTAAACTGCAACACTCTTTGTATTTCTCTATATTATTTATTGTTTCATCTTTGCTTTGTCTTTAGTATTCTGTTTACTCAATTAATTTGGGTATTTTCAATTATAAATTTCTTTTCGATCAAGTAATTATGTTCTATCGTCTATTTCAAATTAGTTCTCATGTTCACCATTAATGGAGTTTTCTACTTGATATCCATAACATTAATGTTGCTCTTCATTTATCTCTTTTTTATCTCCAATTTTTCAGGATTATGAGATTATCTTACACTATTGCCTTCATGAGTATTTTTACTTGTTTTATTGATGAGCTTGAATAGTTGCAATTTATGCTTTTAGAGCAATTTGTTCCATTTGTAAGCTGCACTGAGCTACACTTACTTCAGTTGATGTTGATCAACTTGTTTTATTGATGAGCTTGAATAGTTCCAATTTATGCTTTTAGAGCATTTTGTTCCATTTGTAAGTTGCACTGGGATGCACTTACTTCAGTTGATGTTGACCAACTTATTTTATTGATGAGCTTGAATAGTTGCAATTTATGCTTTTAGAGCATTTTGTTCCATTTGTAAGTTGCACTGGGATGCACTTACTTCAGTTGATGTTGATCAACTTGTTCCATTTGTAAGTTGCACGGGGTTGCACTTGCTTCAGTTGATGTTTATCAACTTGTTCCATTTGAAAGTTGCATTGGATAATTCTTTATTATGTTCCTCAGTGAGAGGATGATTTTTCATAGGCTTCCCTACTGTTTCACATTTTCTTGAAGGCAATATGTTATTACTTATCATAATCCTGTCTTATGGTTCACATCGGTAAAACCTGCTTGGAAAATCAGGACCTTAAGTTACTTTGGTGCTTGATTCATTCTTTCTTATTATTTCTCATTGCCTCTCTCGTCTTTCTTTGATTAATATACTAACATGATAATGCACTGCATTCTTCATTGCTCAGATCGTGATTCATGCAAGTTGTGGAGTAATTAACCATTCACTTGCAGTGGGATGACTCATTAGTGGACTCTCTATATCCATGTGATTGATGCAATGTTGATGCAGGTTTCATTAGTTGGCCTTGTCTGTGGTCATTTGTGTATTAGTATATTTCTTTTATGAGAGCATTGATTAATTCTTTCGTACCTAACCTTTTCATTTTGAACCTTTGAGCATTTATTATATCTTGATATCATGTTAGCTCCATTGGATTTTGGTGAACACTTACATTTATCTTTATCTCTATGAGAGTTTCCTTAAATTATACTTTGATATTTCAAATTTCAAAATATATACTAACTTGTATATGAGATTGAATTCTACTTGTGGATAGTTGCCTTGTTTTCTTGTTCTATGTTTCAGGTGATTCATCAAGGCCCAATAAAGACATCAATTCATTGCCACGTGTCCTATGTATCACAAAACTACTTGAAGATACACATATACTTCCACTTGAACATAGTTTAAGGACTCGTCCACCTCTCTTGGCTCTACCACAACTGCTTGTACATCACATTCTCAGAAGACCACTTGCAAACTTGAAGACAAAGCAATTTATTCCTTATATTGAAGAACAAGTTGCAGATTTTTGTAAAACTTGGGTTTTATACCCCTTGTTGTAAACACCCCAAGTAAAGATTAAAGGGGGTGTTAGAATATCTAATCTTTACTTGTATTTTAAATAGGAGATTCCTATGGGATCCCTACATGTATTTTGTCCTCTAGTGGGAGGACAACTCATTTTATGTAATTCCTTAATAAGAAACGTAGTTTATTCCTCCTTAAGAGGATTTTGACACATGTCACACACACTTATGAATGGTGGCAATAATAGTCTTGGGAGTTACATTCCAACTCCTCTCTCTCATCTCTGTTTAAGAGATGCTCCTCTCCCATTTCTCGCAATGCAAGGATGAAGAATGATCCATGAAGAAGTTATTGTAATGTGCATCTTGCACTCTCTCTCTCTCTCTCTCTCTCTCTCTCTAGGCTATGGCCTCATTCATAATATCACAAAGGGGTTTTTCTTTGCTTTTCCCCTTATAAAATATCTTGTCTCTTTGT
>MU224045.1:2171133-2184539 GCA_018584345.1 Thuja plicata | reverse complement strand
CCCCAATACGAAGGTTAGCCCTCTGAGATTTGAGTTAGGTTGCCCAGATAACGGTCAAAAAGAGCTTTTGAGAACCGTCTTCAGAATGAAGCATGACTTTTAGGAATTAGGGTTAGATTGCCCCAATACCTAATGGGATTTCAAGAATCATCTACAGAACGAAGCTTTGATCCTTGAGGATCTGAGTTAGATTGCTCAGATACCTAGAAAGATAGATGACAAGATGACAAGATGCGAGGCATCAAGATGACCCTAGAGATTCAAGATCATGGAATATCCAATTTTGACCATAAGGTACGAAATATTGAATATGCCCCAAGTGATGAGATGCCCCTAGCAATGGGGTTTTTGATTCAGATCAGACTGATTTGAGAATGATGCGAAAAGATTCAATGATGCAATCATCTTGCCCCCTCGGGAGCGAAATTGAAAGATGACACAACAGAAAGATGATCGATAGCAAAATATTGCAGATAGAAGAGGAATTCAGAGATAGATCAAGAGAAGGTGGAATCGATTTAGAGCGATCGGGAGGTCCTGTTGACTAGGTTTGACCATAGTTGACCAAGTTTGACTAGAATTGACTAGAGTGGACTTTGATGAAAATATTGCAGAAGTCGAGAAAATGATGACGAGAGATGATTCTGACAAGAAAGCGACGTCAGAAAGACGACTGCACAAGCGTCGGAGCACGTCGGTCCCAAAATTTTAAAATGCGATTTCGAGCTACATAGAAGTGGCAGATTTTGATTTCGATCACGAAAATGGATTGAGCATATAGTTGAAGATAGAGAGTGAGAATTGAACACTTGTGCAGTCAAGAGGAATCCAGGACAAAAGATGAGAACCTTCGAAGAATGAGAAGACAATGAAGAGAGCACCAAAACTGTCACTATGCAAGCTTAAAATGCGAATGCAAGCCTGAGCTAAATGCAACCCTAGGACTTGGTTGTTGGACTCATTGCATAATTATCATCATCGAGTATTTTTTTGGAACATCAGAGTCGATACAATCCTTACTGGTGCCAATGCAACTATAAGAATATGAATATGAATTTCATCAGATAAAATGTAAGAAATGAACGTAAGCGTCAGGGCACAAAAAGCCAAGATGACTTGAACATTGTTTCCAGTTTGATATAGTAAGAGTACACAAGTAAACAAACAGAGCAATAACAGTCAAAGAGATAGTTCAAACTCCCCTTGGCATACAACTAAACAAGATCTAAGGATGTGAGGCTTTTCCACCTTAGTGCGGGAGCTCTTATCACATATACCCTGTTTATTTTGCTGAATCATCGGGACTACACCAACAAGCAATAGACAATAAAATATCAATGAAAACCATGAGAACAGACAACATACAAAGAAAGATTCAATCATAGCTCGGCCAGTTTCAAATTTTACGAATGTGCATGTGTTTAGGGATGTTAAAAAACACCGTTGTGCTTGTGAGTGCGATGTGTTTGATTGCTATCAAGAGATGTTTACGTTTGAGATATCCAATGTGTGTTGAAAAACACAGATGTGTCCAAAGATAGTGTTGAAAAACACTGTTTAATTGGGGTGTTGAGAAACACCAGTTTGCTCCAGTAGATAGTTGTCCTTTAGAACTGAAAATATTACTGACTCGAGTGTAAACTGAAGATGTGATCAAAGTGGGGAGCCTTGCCCCCAAGTAATGAACATTGATGACTGACTTGACTCATATAGAGAGGACAAATCTGAGTGGATTGCCCCCAAGCTATGACATTGGGGTCGTGTTAAGTTAGGTGGGATCTTGAAAAGACCCAAAGTGGATTGAAAGTGATTGAAAGTTATGTACAGACTAAAGCAAAGCATGCGAAGACTAAATATCAATAGATAGAGCATTAGGGTATAACTCCAACTGTAATAGATTGATGTCAAATATGAAGATAGCGAGTTGATGTGAGAAATCTCAGTAGTACAGTGACAGTAGACAGATGCAGTGAGAATCACTGGTGACTGACATGAGAAAGATTCTCAAGTACAAAGATCAGCGTGAGATCTAGGCATCAACAGGCAGACTCAGTGAGAACCACTGGTGACTGATGCGAAGAGGAGAGAGACTCCAAAAGATAGGACATTGCCCCCTAGACCAGCAAGATTCCCCCGAGTGTGACCAGTTTCAATCCATGTGAAGTCGAGCAAAAATTTTGAAAATAACTGAGAGAAATGCATGAGCGAGCAAACTAAAGCAGGAAAGCAGGAGAGCGAATTGCAAGAAAGCCAAGGGATGTCGCGATAGATAAAGCATTGCGGAACAAGAGGCGCCTATTTACCAGGTTTTCACCATCTTGGCAGAAATTCTATTTTTGCTACCATGACGCCTATTTACCAGGTTTTCATCAATGACACATTTTTCTCTTTTTTTTTGTATTTTTCATTTTTGATTTTTTTTGTATTTTTGTATTTTTTGTATTTTTTCTGCTTTTTCAATTTTTTGGTATTATCAAGGCGCCTGTTTACCAGGTTTTCACCAGGATAATAGATGCATCAAAGCGCCTGTTTGTCAGGTTTTCACTAAGATGATCATTTTTCAGGATATTTTACAATTTTTAAGATTTTCTCAGAATAGAGTATGTACATGAGCATTCAGAAGACATCTCAATTGTAGAACTTCTTCAGACGAAGAGCATTGATAGGCTCTTTGAGCTGTTCCCCCTCTGTGGTAGAGAGCTGGTAAGTACCAGACCCAAATACTATAGTGATAACATACGGATGAAGCCAGTTTGGTTCAAATTTTCCTTTCTGGACCTGTTGTTGTTGATTCTTGGAGTTCTCTCTCAGGAAGAGATCACCCATTTGAAATTCCCTTGGTCTGACCTTTTTGTTGTAGCTTTTAGATATTCTCTTTTGATATGCTCGGAGATGATCGAACGCCACTTTTTGACGTTCATCTAGTAGTTCAAGCTCTTGAAGCTGAGATATTCTGATATCATCATCAGTAATGAGGTCTTTCAGAGAGACTCGTAAGGTAGGAATCTCAACCTCAATAGGAAGTACTGCTTCTGCACCATAAACTAGAGCAAAGGGCATGGCCCTTGTTGGTGTTTTTATACTGGTGCAGTAAGCCCATAAAGCTGAATTAATCTAGAGATGTCAGTCTCGTCCAGATTTGTGTACTGTGCAGTGTAAGATCTTGAGAATAGTCTTATTTGAAGCTTCCACCTGTCCATTACCCTAGGGGTAATAAATAGAAGACCAGTGCTGAATAATTCTGAACTTAGTGCATAGTTCTTTTAGATCCTTGTTCTTGAATTGGCCTCCATTGTCAGTGATTATTGATGAGGGTACACCATATCTGCAGATGATGTAGTTCAGTATAAACATGGCCACAGACTTGCCATCAGCTACGATGAGGGGCACTGCCTCAACCCACTTGGTAAAATAGTCTGTAGCGGTAATGATGTATTTATGTCCCTTGAAGAAGACGGATGTATCTGACCCATCAAGTGAAAGGCCCACTGCTGAAATGGCCAAAAGCAAATGAAAGGAATGAGCTCCTTGGTAGGAGCGTGGATTAGATTTCCATGAAGCTGGCACTGTTTGCAAGATTTAGTAAATTGTGTAGCTTCTTTCTCCATATCTGGCCAATAGTAACCAGCTCTAATAAGTTTTTGAGCTAGTGTAAGACCGTTTGAGTGAGATCCACAAACTCCTTCATGCACCTCTACTAACACACGCTTGGACTCATCAGGTTCTAAACACCTAAGAAGGGTACCATCTAGACCTCGCCTATATAAGTCATTAGCTATGATGACAAACCATGAATCACTGTGGATTAAGTGACGTTTCTCATTTCGGGTGTAAGTGTCCAGAATGATCTGGTCACGAAGGTAGGAGTAAATATGGTGGTAGCGGGATGAGTCATGTCCAATGAATGAATAGATCATCCGAGATTCAGGGGAATTATAAGCAGGGTAGCATAACGTCTCCACTAGGAGTTCATGTCGGAAGTCATTTTCTGGCATTTGTAACATGGAAGCCAGAGTAGCCATGGCATCAGCTGCTTTATTATCTGCCCTTGGAATTTGTTGGAAAGTAACATGTGCAAAGTATTTCTTGAGATCATCAACCATCTTTTTATAAGGCACCAACTTTTCATCTTTTGTTTGGTAGATATCATTCACCTGATTGATAACCAACTGTGAATCTCCAAAGATCTTTAGCTCATCGACACACTATTCAATAGCAATCTTTAATCCATTAATCAAGGCTTCATACTCAGCAATGTTATTTGTGCAAGGAAACAACATTTTGTAAGCCTTTGGTAATGAATACCGCTAAGGTGTAATGAATAAGATTTCGGCACCTGACCCCTATTGGGTGAATGATCCATCAAAGAACATGGTCCATGCCTGATGTGTGAGAAGCATGATGGACTCATCTGGGAACTCGATCCTTAATGTTTGATAGTTTGCAATAGGTTCCTCAGCCAACTGATCTGCAATTTCTTTCCCTTTGATAGATTTTCTTTCCACATACTCAATGTCAAATTCACTGAGTATCATGACCCACTTAGCTAATCTACCCGTGAGGGCAGCTTTGCCGAGTAAGTACTTTAATGGATCAATTTTTGCAATGAGCCTTGTAGTGTGAGCAAGCATGTAATGTCGTAACTTCTGGGAAGCGAACACCACCGCCAAGCAATCTTTCTCAATGACAGAATAATTCATTTCATAGGAGACCAGTGTTCTGCTGATGTAATAGATTGCTCTTTCTTTATTGTTTTGATCTTCTTGGGCCAATAGAGCACCCAAAGATGTTTCTGTAGCTGAGATGTATAAGATTAATGGCTTCTCATGAATAGGAGGCATTAGTATAGGTGGATTAGCCAGATATTGTTTGATTTGTTGAAGACCTTGTTCACATTCTTTATTCCATTCATAGGTCACACCTTTATGTATATTCTTAGTAAATGGTTGTGACTTGTCAGCTAGTTGTGAGATGAAGTGTCAGATAGACTGAAGCTGACCTTGAAGACCTCTCATTTGACTGATATTGCGAGGTGGAGGAATTTCCATGATAGCTTGCACCTTTTCAGGATCCACATCGATACCATTTGTGGAGATGATATAACCAAACAATTTTTTGGAAGTTACTCCAAATGCACATTTCTTAGGATTGAGACGTAGTCTGAACTTTTCCATATGATCCAGTATAGGGCCTAGATCAGTAAGATGTGCCTTCCTGTCCATGCTTTTAGCAAGGGTGTCATCGACATAATCCTCCATTTTTTTGTGAATCATATCATGAAATATAGTAGTGACTGCTCTTTGATACGCGACTCCAGCATTCTTGAGACCAAAAGGCATAACATTCCAGTAGAAAGTGCCCCATGCACAAGTGAAATCAGTCTTTTCTTGGTCCTCTGGCGTAATTTTGATTTGGTTGTAACTAGAGAAACCGCCCATTAGGGAGTACATTTCATACCCTGCTGTCATATCCACAATCATATCAATATTGGGTAGTGTGAAATCATCTTTTGGACATGCCTTATTTAAGTCCCTGAAGTCTGTGCAGACTCTGATAGATTTGTCATGCTTAGACACTGGAACTATGTTGGAGATCCATTCTGCATAATCAATTGCTCTGATGAATCTGGCTTTTAGGAGTTTCTCTAATTCTGCCTTGACAAGTAGAGTCACATGTGGATGCATTTTTATGAGTTTTTTCTCAACTGGTTTTACTCCAGGAGCTATTGACAAGTGATGCATGATAAGATCAAGATCTACACCAGGCATGTCAAAGTATGTCCATGCAAAGTTTATCTTTTTCTCTTTGAAGAAATCTGTGAATTCTTTGAGTTCTTCTACAGACAATGATTTAGCCACATGAATAATGTGCAGATGTTCTTCTGTACCCAAATTTACTGGCTGAGTCGGCTCAATTAGCACCGATGATCGTTCCTGGAAATGACTCAGAAGTGCATCAAGAATCTCATCCTCAAGCACCTCGGAGAGGTTTTCACCTTCAGATATGTCTATTCTTTTTACTTTTTTCGGCTATGACACTGCCACAGTGTGGTTTTCACCATCAGAGCACCTATTCTTTTTCCTTTTGATTTTATGACTAAGATACTTGATATCACTTTCGGTCATGCTGACACTGTCTTCGCTAGTGGAGGACGTTATAGGTTCAACAGCGTGGAGATAACAGGCTAGAGCATAGTCATTCTGGAATGTGAGGACTTCGTTGGATGAGGCAGGGGAATTCCAGTCTATTAGCTCGAGATGTTGGAGGGAGAGAGAAGTGACGAGTTCAAGTGCATTCACGGTATAATCATCGAAAGTGCAGACTAGTAAGCTGAGACCTAGAGCAATCTCATCCAAAGGTGGATTCGAATCCCTTTAACTCCTAGTGATCGTAGTAGAAGACATGTTAACATCTATGGAATCAGACTTATTAGACCTTACACTAGACCCTTCACTTATGTCGAGAAGGTTTTTAGATGTATGTGTAGTATCAACATTCCTATCAAAGGATCCTTCTGAAAGACCATCGAACTCATATTCATGGAAATCTGTGTCTGAACTCTAACTGGGATGTTTGCACCATGAAGGTTTGAGAGTTCTTCTGACACTAGCCTATTTTTGCACAAACTGCTCTTGAAACTGTGATGGTATGTATCGTTCACCCTGGAAACCAGGGTCTTGTGACACTTTCAATTGTTCGTATGTCAGAGAAGTGAATGGAATATCGCCATTGGAGTCACTGCTAGCCTTGGCTGTACTGACATGTATTATGACATCATCTGGCTCAGCAAAGAATGCTACCAAATCTGGAGGAATAGGATAAGGAAAGTAATCCTCGTCGGAGCTATCCTCTAAGGTGTCCACTGTAGCTGTGCCCTCAGGTTCTGGTTCTGGTCCAGGTTTAGATTCAGATACAAAACTATTAATCCCTAGATGGAACATGATCTTCTTGAAGCCTAAACCAGTTGTATCTTTTGTCCTTCGACCCGTAGCTTTAATAGGTTCAACTAGCCCATTACCATTCATCCCTATTGGACCACTCCCTTTGTATCCAAAGTGTTTCATGATTTTAAGACCTTCACTATTGGGATCTAGTTCACAAGCTGGGGTGGTCTGTTTAGATATGTCCTTTCCTTTGTAAAGCCAAGCTCCAACAACTCTTTCCTCATCTTCATCTTCTAATGGTGTTGAAGCCCGTACAAAGGCACCATCATAAACTATTTTAGGAGGAGTAGTAGAAGATTTATTGTTCTCAGAAGGTCGCCCATAAGAATGAGGAGACAGAGGTAGAGCTGCTAATGATAGCACAGGTTCTATTTGATACCCCCCATGCCTATGTCTTTGATTTTCAAAGTCTGTTACATATCTCTAATCTTGATATCATAGAATTCTGTGTATTCTCTGTTAGCAGGAACAAAACTATCAGCTGACTGTGTGAGCGTATTACAAGAATGGCCCATATTAGCAGGAACTGTCATTTTTGCATCGTGGAAAGGAAACTTGATGCACTGATGATATGTAGAGGGAACCACTTGCATTTCATGGATCTACGGTCTTCCCAACAGGATGTTATAAGAAAGAGGAATGTCCGACACTTGACAAGTGACATCTCTTTCAACAGGTCCAACCCGAATAGGTAGCACAACTAAACCTTTAGACTTTGTTTCTTCTTCACCATAGGCTTTGATAGTAATTTTCTTGCAGGAATCTCTGCGATCTTCATCATAGCCTAGCTGAGCGAGCAAGTGAGCAGAGCAGATATTGAGGCCAGCACCATTATCAATAAGGATGCGGCGAATGCACTTTTGGCCAATCATGACCTCTATATGCAAAGGGGCATTATGTGGGTGGCTGACCGAATGGTCATCTTCTTCTGAGAAAGACAGATAGTGCGGTGAAGTCAAGTGAGCCACCATAGATTGAAACTGATCAAGATTAATGTCTTTGGGGACGTTAGCCTCTGCGAGGGCTTTATCCAGAATCTGCCTGTGCGCAGGCGAAATATTCAACAGCTCAAAGATGGTTATTTGAGCGTTGGTTTTCTGCAGCTGGTCGAGAATGCTATAATTAGCAGTAGGAGGTGTGGGGACCATTTTCGTGGTCTTATTGGCAGAGCCAACAACATCTTTATCCGCGGGTTGCTTCGGTGCAAATGTAGTAGCAGGAGGGTCAGGACCCTTGAGAGTGATCTTAGCGCGGGATCTGGTAACGACATTTGCGCAATCTTGGGACGATTCAGGTTCAGATGAGCGAGACCCAGGGCCTCTCAAGACAAACGGTGTCTTAGAATTAGGAGCATCCTCGCTCCCCTTGATAGTAATCACATCACAATACTCAACTTCGAAAGGTTCGATCATGTTGATGACATTGTCATTAGTGGTATGCGTGTAGTTAACCTTGGAATTATTGTTCTTAGTGTTGGAAGACTCACCTTTCTCGTGAGGAGGAAAGGGATCTTTAAATGCCTGGTGATTTGAATTCTTATTATGATTATCCACAACAATATCACCATTATCAATCAGATCTTGGACCTTATGGCACAACTGAAGACAAGTAGAAGTCTTATGACCCTTTTTCTAGTGATAGTCATAGTATGCGTTGTCATTCCACCAATGGGGTCGTGGTTGTGGATCATATGGACGCTTGTCCAAAGGAGTGAGAACCTGGTTTTACACCAAAGTCTTGTAAACTACATCAAGCGGTTCTCCCAAGGAAGTGAATTCACACTTGGGTCGAGGGGCCCAAGGTTTGTTGCTAGAGAATCTGGAAGGCGGCTGAGTGTTTG
The DNA here is from genome assembly GCA_018584345.1 of Thuja plicata. Classification (NCBI taxonomy): domain Eukaryota; kingdom Viridiplantae; phylum Streptophyta; class Pinopsida; order Cupressales; family Cupressaceae; genus Thuja; species Thuja plicata. The sequence goes on along the minus strand of MU224045.1, from coordinate 2,175,755 downwards.
TTTCAGCCTTTTCAACAGTTTTGATCGCTTGTATGCTAGAAGTAAGATTGAAAACTGGTTTTGAAAGAGCCGGGGTCACATTATCAACCACTCCATTATTCACAACGTCCCTATTATTGTTGACAAACTTCCCTTTATCTTTGTTGGAAGAGGAGGAACTTTGTTTGTTGTCTTTGTGCAAAGTCAATTCCCCTTTCTTAACCATAAATGCCTCTATCCTCACAGCTTGCTTAATCATGCTGTCAAAATTGAGAGGACCTTGAAGCTATACCTGATACCCAAAATCAGGAGTGAGATTGTCCATGAAGATGTCAAGTTTCTCAGATTCAGGTATTTTATGAGGATACTTGGTGCAAAGTTGTCTCCATCTCTGGAGAAATGTCAGGAATGGCTCCCCTTGTCTCTACTTGAGATTGCAAAGGTCCATGATGTTGATGGGATGTTGTATGTTGTGAGAATAATGCTGGATAAAGAGATTTGCGATCTCGTCAAAAGTCTTAATGCCGGTGGGTAGTCGAGAAAACCACTCCATGGCAGGTCCACCCAGACTTCGGGGAAAGAGAGGCATTAAATAAGTTTGATCATGAATGAACTCCATAGATAGGGCCCCAAATTCTCTCAGATGATCCTGAGGATCGGTGGTACACAGATATTTATCATACTTAGGGAGTTCCACACCCTTAGGAAAAGGTGGCATATGAAGACTCTTATCAAAAGGAAAAGGACAGATGGTCTCTATCGTGAATTGTTGTGCGGGTTTGTCCTTATCCTTTACAAGTTGGCTAATTTGGTTTTCCATATCTTGAATCATCTTTTGCAATTTGGTAGTCTCAGTCTCTTCCTCTTTAGTCACAAGTGTTTCCACTTTGAAATATGGGGGTAGCTTAACTCCTTGGTTTGTCAATTCTAGAAAATATTTCTCTTTATCTTCTGCAAGGATAATTTCCATCATCTTGATGAGACCCTTATTAGATTTCGCAGCATCTATGTCACTTTGAGTTATCAGATCATCATCATTACCGAGGATCTCATAAATGCTTGGGTTCTGATCTTGACTCTGGTCATGTGGAGGAGGGCGATGGTGATGTTGATCACCTTGTTGACCCTGATAATTTTGAGATTGGTCATGGGCCTCGCTATATTGACCTTGTGGGAAGTCGAAAGGGCCTCCCATGTTGCTGATGTGGGATTATGCTGTGTGCACAGGTTCAGTGTGAGTGTGTGTATTGAGTTGAGAGTTCGTGGCCAATGTAACTTTTGGCGAGTCAAAGGGGTTGATGGGTTCGGAAGGATCAATAGGTTCACAAGGATCGATAGGATCAAAAGGATTGGTATGTTCAAAAGGATCAATAAGGTAGCGAGGATCGTCAATAGGGTCGATCCAAGTAAGTGACCTTCTAAAGTTTTGTTGATCTGGAAGAAATGAGTTTTGTTGATCTTGAAACAATAGTTCAGGTTGTCTTTGAAACAAGGGATTATAGCACAGCTAGAACACCAGTTTCTGATTCGGACTGGGATCTATACTAAATGGAGAGGAGGAACGTGAGGATCCATCTTAACTATCAGATTGAACAATAGGTTTGAAATGACCTCTTCCTTGATTACGAGATCTACCTTTACTTATTCTGGAACCACGAATGGGAAATATGTTGCCACTTCTAGTCGTAACAGGCATAGATGAAGATGAAACGAGGAAGGACTTAAGGTCCAACTCAGAACTCTGTCTCTAGAAATAGCGAAAAGGAGATAAAGGCTAGAACAACCAAGATGTGAAATGCACCCGGCACGAATCGTCGAGAGTATGGCTAGAATAGCCGAGATGTGACTATCGCGTCGCAAGGTACAAAAGCACATAAAGGTAGGACAGAGAACAAAGAGACAAAATGAGTTTGAGCAAGAGTCGGTCAGTTCGCAACTTGAGACAATCAGTTTTAGACTGCAGACAACAGGGAAATAGGCAATCAGATCTCAGACAAAAATCAGATTAGGCGAAAAACTCATCAGTCAACGGGAAATAGCTCGTTGTTTTGGGACACAAGGTACAAATTCACGCGAGAAAGTGCTGGTTCACGTGAGGAAATGCTTAACTGCGCACGAGAAAATGAAAGCTCGTGCGAGGAAATGCTCAGTTTCTGGAATCTCGTGCGAGAAAACTCCAGGTTTCGACAGATCAACTTAGTTTTTGAGACAAAAGTCAGATTTCAAGACACAGTTAGGACTGTTCTCTGACATAACTTCCAGATTTAGGACAGTTTTATGACAGTTCAGATCAACAATCTCGGTTTGAATGTGACAAGCAATCGTTAACAAGCACAAAGTTTTGATCAAGCAATAGTGACGCAAGAAGTAGTCGCAAACAATTCTACTAAGGACAAGGCAACTTGGAAGAATCATGGGAGTCTTTGTTTAATCATGATTGGACAGTTTAAGACTCGAAACAAGCACTTAGTTATCCCTACAAAAAAAATGGTAGAGAAGACAAAATTCGTGCCTCACTGGCTTATGTGTATGTGTGCACCTCACATAGCTGTGTCACCCCCTAGAGGGTGCCCGCGTTTTTGGTGTTTCCAAGGACGAAATAATATATGTTCGAAGGTTACCCTTAAAGCAAAGGCCAATGTCATATACCACTTCAAGCGTCCAAGTGCATACCTATGTTGAGAATCTAGGGGAGAGATTCTTCCCCCTCCCTGCGCAATGATTATGTCTTCTTTCGGAGGTGATCCGGGTAGGCAACTAACTAAGAAAGTTTTTAGTGGGCTTCCGTTCACAATAACCTTCAGTGCCCCCGATACAGGGCTGGGGCCTTGCAGCCACACCAACACTTGAAAGTCATACACCCCCGCAAGCAGGGCTGGGAGCGGCGCCGCTCAGTACAACAGACAAGGCTTTCTCAAGATGATTGTCAGAATCATGAGAAAGAAGTTACTATTGCTTTGGAGTCTTTGGACTCGACAAAGCATACTTTATTATAGTGAGGTGGAACCACCGGCGATAGGCGTGTACTCACTTAGGTCGTTCCCAGAGATTCAACTTCCAACAAGCCCTCTAAAGGTTACACAAAACTTGGCTCATATTCGAGGGTCGAATTTTCTGATTCTCTCAAAGAGAGAAGAGCATACTTTTCTACCTCTTCACTTTACCCAAACACGCAAGATATATTCATCACTGAGCTAACTCTCCTCCAACCAATTCACAAGCTTTTGGGTTTCTGATTCTCTCAAAGAGAGAAGAGCATAATCCCCTAACAAGTGAACGTGCTAAAGGTTTGTTACCTTTCCTTGCTTCCCTAGGTCTCCATCATGTTAGCAACTTCTGGGTCTCGGATTCATCCATGGACATCACTTCCATGTAATGAAGAGCCTATTCCCCTATTTTGCTATCAAGATTCCCAAGAAATTTTAACAAGGCCCTAATTATACTTTGCGATGAAAGCAATAAACAAGCACAATATTTTAAAATGATCTTTGACAACCGTCCTGCAAGCAAACCGTTAGCAAGTTTATGTCTTCGTCAAGCGACCTGCAGCCCACTGTTACGCTGTCAGAGAAATCAGAGAGATAAAAACAATAGCATGTGAAAATAATCAGGAAAACAGTAACAGTAATTGTAGAAACTGTGAAATTCCAGAGACTGTCACCAAGTCTTGTGCGAGGAAGTACAAGGCTTTGCGCGAGGAAATGCAACAGTTGGCGCGAGAAAATGCTTTCTTGCATGAGAGATTGCTAATAAAAGCAAAATTTTGCGCAGTATGCTCAGAATTCTCGCATGAGAATTCGTACCTAGAGAAGTACGGACGTACGACAGAGTACAAAATTTTGTCAGAAATTTTTTGAGAGTGAGGTCAGCAATCAATTTTATGTCCCACAGTGGGCGCCAAACTGTATGTGTCTGAATGTTGACCTCTAAATCAGCCACAACACAACATAGTCATTGCTCAATCATTGAATCGCGAAGATGAACATGAATTGCTCATTCCACAATATCGATCAAATCGACCTATTGCCTCCTATTTAGTTGGGGTGTTTAATTACTCTCAGAACGAGAGCCAACAACCATAGACCATTGCTAAAATGGAGGATTTGAAAGTTTTGAAAACTAAAATGAAATTTATTCTATATGAGAGATGCAATTGTAATCTAGGAATGAAGATGCAAATTTTAAGCTAAAAAACTTGAAAAAGACAACAAAATTAAGCTACTTGATAATAAACAAACTAAATTGAGATGAAAATGCCACTAAGCTAAATGAAATTACACTAAATATACAATAAAAGCTTGGAAATATGAGAGAATTGAGACAATAATTCAATATAGTTTTGGTACTTTAAAAATTGCTCTCTCAAATGAAGCAAAGAAGGTCCATAATATAGAAAAGCTTGAAGAGAGGATGAAGAGTTTCTTGGAAGAAACGGCTGACTCTTCATCTTTATGGAGGAAGGTGAGACAAATATGAAAGAATTATTTAATTAAATAAATGAATTATTGCCACATGAGTGGTTTTTCACTTTGTTTGAATTATTAAATTCAAGTGAGGATAATCCATTCAAATAACCAAATAATATTTAATTCCCTTGATGTGTATTAGCTAAAGGGGGTGGGATTAATTTAATTTAAAAGCAC
>MU224045.1:2153919-2171083 GCA_018584345.1 Thuja plicata | reverse complement strand
TTAGCTAAAGGGGGTGGGATTAATTTAATTTAAAAGCACTTAGGACTTTAGAATTAAATTAATTAATCATAGGGATTTTTAGCTAATAAATCTTGAAAATTTAGGAATTAAATAGTGTAAGATTTATGCAAATTTAGGTTTTATGCATTTGAGACAGTCAATTAAAGACAATTAGGAAGGAGAATTTGCCTAGTACAATAGGACTTTGATGATGAGAAAATGCACCAAAATTGATTAGAGTTGTAAGGTGTCAATTTTGGGGTGTTACATTTTGCCCCTCTTTGAATTGATGTGCAAGCAGCACGTTGATTCAAAGAATAGTCTGATGTGACAGATGAAGGTTTCGGGAGTCTAGATTAGGTTGCCAAGACACCGATCAGATCGAGAAGCAGGACCATCTTCAAAACAAAGCATGATTCTCTGAAGTCTAAGTTAGATTGTGAAGACAACGGTCCAAATACCAATTGAGAGAAAATCAGAATCGATGTTAGATTGCCCCAATGTTCGTCGATAGCTGATGAAGATTTAGGACTATCTCCAGAATCAGGGTTAGATTGCCCCAATACGAAGGTTAGCCCTCTGAGATCCGAGTTAGGTTGCCCAGATAACGGTCGAAAAGAGCTTTTGAGAGCCATCTTCATAACGAAGCATGACTTTCAGAAATTAGGGTTAGATTGCCCCAATACCCAATGGGATTTCAAGAATCATCCCCAGAACAAAGCTTTGATCCTTGAGGATCCGAGTTAGATTGCTCAAATACCTAGAAAGATAGATGACAAGATGCGAGGCATCAAGATGCCCCTAGAGATTCAAGATCATGGAATATCCAATTTTGACCATAAGGTACAAAATATTGAATATGCCCCAACTGATGAGATGCCCCTAGCAATGGGGTTTTTGATTCAGATCAGACTGATTCGAGAATGATGCGAAAAGATTCAATGATGCAATCAATACTCACTTACACTTTGCATCCATTAGCATTTAACTTTGAACATTCTTAATTAAGATCATAATGACAATTTGCATTTAGCATAGTTCATCAAGATCATCTCTCGTTTTCTAAGTTGTCACTAGGATCTCTAATGCAACTGAGATCAATATTCCTTAGACTAGAGAGCAATGAGACACTCAATAAGATTATCATTTCAATTGATCTAATTGTAGTTTATCTTTCAATTCGATTTGACTAACTTGTTATTAATATTTCATTGAGTTTGTGTGCAAATCAAACATACAAACTACAAGGTTATAATTATACTTAAGAGTTAATGTGTGTTATATTACAGTTAAGATGTAATTAAGGTTATGGTTCTATTTGCAGTCCTTACTGCCTTCAACTATATCTTACTATTGACGTAACCATTGCACCTCCTTTTGGTGCAAGTGCTAGTTGATATATAAATAGGTTGTCTAAATGAGATTTATACTCTATTTAGCATGAAATCTAAAAAGAACATGTTATTTATAAAAAAAAAATTAGAGCTCAAGACCCAAACCCGTGAGCACATTAGATTAGCAAAGACACAAGCCCATGATCACAATGGCACAACCGATATTTGAACTTGAGTGGGGATAACACCACCACCGCCACTTAACCAACACACTAAGTGGTGAACCCCTAAAATCATTTGTCATTAAACATTCTTAAATAAAATATTACTTATAGCAACATAAATGATGTCAATACTTTATGATACTCATTAATCTTGTTCTCTCTAATCTTTATATCCAACATGTGTGACCTCATCGTTGCATAAAAATGTCATTTATTATTATAAAAATCACATATTATTATTTAAAATAAAGATTCAACTTTATATACCAAGTCAATGTTGTAGACATCTAAATGGCGATGAGTTCAAATCTTCTACAATATTAAAAAAAAGTATTTGCATTTTTTTGAAGTTATGGCTCTAAGAATATTCTTCCACGTTTTAAAAAGTAGTATGTTATTGTTATTGCCATGAAACCCCATTTGAAACTAAAACAAGCTACTCATGTTGATCCATTTGAAACTAAAACAAGCTACTCATGTTGCTACCTTGAATAGGATCAGTCACTTCAGACCTGCACCTTATCAAAACAAACAGATGACGACTTTCGTATAAAAACAATGCAAAAGAGATAGACATATAACGTTCTGCTACTGAATGATCTATCTTTTCAAAGATAACATCTTGTACTGAATTTACTATCATGTCAAAGAAAACATCTTCGTCAGCCGAGATCAAAGAAAATATTGAACCCAGCCGTCTACTGGAACTACTATTTAAAATCCCATCTTATTTCTTTTATCATTGTAAAACATCAGGAAGAAAGCTACTCGAGTCATACCATTGATCCAAAGATTGCAACCCCAGCTAACGAGTTACAAAACTTATGAGACAATATTGAAGATTCACGGTCTTAAGCAAAAGTGAATAACTTATAAAATAGTGAGTGGTCCTCCCAAAAACAAATTTAACGCACCTCCTACGACATCCATAACCTGTACACACCGTTCTATACATAAGATACATCATTCATTGCATAAGCGGCAACCCTGCTTTCTTCATGCAATTGGATTGCAAATAAAAATCCTTTATATCACATCACAGGGATGAAATGGTCCAATATCTCAACCTTGCCTTTCCCAATGTATCTGATTTTCAACTGCCGAGGACCACCTTGTAGTGGCAGTATACAACTTAATTTGATTGTGAGAGGCAAACTGCCACCCTTCAGTTCAGGACTCGTTAAACATTTTTTCTTCGAACACCAACCTTTTATGTAGAAGTGCAAGCTGTTCTTTGAACTCCAAAAAGAGGTTTTTTCTTCTTTTGGCCTTCTCAAAATCTTCAGTGCCTTTATGAACTATTAAAATTTTGCTAGGCGTACACTGCTTACGGCACTGCAACAGCAACAGCAACAAACATTATGTCTATCCAATTTAATGTTAAGTAAAACTTTCACATCAAATAGAGGAAATCAAAATATAAAAGTGAAGATTTTGATAAATGATGATTACATTGATGAGTAAATACAAATACAAAAACTTCAATGGGGCTGCCATTGGGTGAATGACACGTATTGCTAAAAGGTGATTACATAAACAGAGATTACTAAGAGAAAAGCAGAGACCTACATCGATGTTTACAAGTAAAAGTACGTCCAAACAACAATATCCAATAAACAAGGCATCATTTTCTTCGCTTTTCTTTCAAACAGAGGAAAGCTGTGCGTCTCTTGAGATAGGACACGGCAATGAGCACATTCATGCTTGCTGTGAGAGCACATATATTCAGTTGCGTGCCTTACCCATATTTAAGAGGCATCCAAGTCCCTCCCATAGTCACTCCCTCCTGCTGAAAGATTTGGGTGGGATCTAAGGTCTATCAGCCAACAATGTTTGCCATTTAGAGCAAAGATAAAGCATTGGCATTAAAGCATGTAGTAATCTTAAGGCAATTGTGTAACATTACTTTCTTGAATTGCTTCAGCCGATTGAACCTTGGTTTTTGTGTAGTGGCTTCAGTTGTGCTTTGGAAGTGATCACTCCTGCTGAAAGCTTTAATTGGGGTACAGGATCACCTGGCTAATGATATTTTCAATTTGAGAAAATCCCAGCACATTGCCATTGAAGCATGTGACAATCTGGTGGTGGTTGCATTGCTTCGCTACGGCCAATTGACACCTTCGCTTATTCACGGGGAGAATTTCCTCAATGGCTTCTGTTCTGCTTTGGAGGCTTTCTTATAAAATTTCACCTCAAAAGATTAAGGCATTCATACTAAAAGGAAAGACACTCTTGCAGAAGTTTTGGATTATCTTTTTGCTCTTAAAGATATAAGACCAAGCGATAAAATTATGCAAGATGTTGATTTCAGCATATGAAACCATGGAGGTTAACAGTCACTGTAAAGAGATGTTTTTTCCGACTGCGATATGGATGACTGTATCTTTCTTTTGGAGAGATTTTCCACTTGAGGTGATGAGGTTAGAAGGTGATATGAACCAACAACTTGTATGTCCACCGTTTCATTGCAAAAGAAATGAGATAGGAGAACTATTATTACAAACAGCAAGTTGTAGGGTACTCATATTGGTTAGAGATGAAGGTAAAGACCTTGTTTTGTTGGGAGAAAACAATCAAGACAGGAGAGCCTGGGTCTACAGAACTCTTGTTGAGCAGGATGGCAAGCTGAAGAAAGGGTACAGTTAAAACAGATTTTGAAAAGTTAACGTTTACTCTCTTCAAGAAAGGTGTTTGTGTTTGTCCTTGGGGGAGACTACATTCTTCTGTTGTTTTTAGCTGCTGCCAATTTCCAGGTTGATGGGGTTGCAAATCATCATGATGGCTTTAAGGTTGTCTTGCTGAGGTGGTGTAGCAGTGCCTTGTTTTTTCATTGTGAAGACTTCAGCATTTTTTCAGTCTGCCCTTTTTGTAAGTTTTCAGGGGTGACCTACTTGTATGAAGACATTGCCATTTACAATAGTAAATTTATATTTTGATAATATCTGAGAGATGCTTCTCTTAATTCTAGAGACTAGTATGAAAATGCTCAAGGATAGATCTTTTCAAAAGAACACTTGAAATTTTGACAAGCCTGACATGAAAAATTCATGACGGTCTGATCTCAGATTCTGTCAGAAATTTAATGAAGTCATCCTCATCTGCTTGTTAGTCTTCAGAATCTACACTCTTGATTGAGTTGAACTGGGTAGGTTCTACCTCAGTATAGGAGTCAATTGTACACTTCTGGAAGATGTATCTAAGCATATTGTCCTCTCCTAAATGGACTGCACCCTCACCGCTGACAAAAGCATGTTGGCAAATTCCCTCAACATCATGTACTTACATTTGTAATTCTCCTTAGAAATTTGTCACAAATGCAAGGTTGTGAGCAGTGGTAATTGACCCCCCATGAACTATAATGTATGTATGAAGAATCATGGAAGGACACACATTGCAGTAATTGTCCTTGGCAATAGACGAAGTGTTTCTTTTGGGATCACATTTCTTTCCATGATTAACACTTGGATATTAATGACCAGCTATTGAAGAGAGTGGAGATTTATATTGAAAGTGAAACATAGTCTGTGAGCCCCTTGCTAATGGTAGGGGTGTCATTTTCATTATAGCCTTTCATATGAATCATAATATGATTAAACCAAATGTCTTCAAGTTAGAATCTGACTCTTTACTAATATGTTTCCTTCAATTGTAGTTTGAGTGATGTGGTTGTGAGGGCATGTTATTTTCTGTCAGCTAAATTTGTCTTTTTATGAGCCTTCAATTCTCTGCAGTATGTGTGATGTAGTTAAGAGTGTATTCTAGTTGCTGAGTCCAAGATAATTATCGCCTTTTATGAAAGTTGCTTTCAATATTGGCATAAAGAGTCAATACTATCTGTCTTTTTGTAGGTCACTTTTGGCTGGGAAGAGCTGACCAAAGTTAATGAGCTGGAACAAATGAATGAGATGCTCTAAGTAGCAATAAGGTTACCAGATCAAATCCTCACCTTATTGCCTTGACCAAACTGCTTTCTTTGTTTTCTGAGAGAGATATGTTGGTTGATAGAGTATATATACACTCGGAGGAGGCAGAAGGGCCTAGCCATGAAGATGAATTGATTTCCCCGAAAACAAAACAAAATATTTTACCCCAGTCAAAATTAAAAATAATTCTTAAGGGTCCCAAGGACTTCACATAGACAAGATGATTATCTTGCACTGATATGAGAGAATATTTCTATCTCAATATAATCTACATATTTTATAATACCAGGGTCCAAAACTATGATTGTCAAATCTAGCAAAACAAACACCTAGGAGTTGAACTTTAACCATAAACTGAATTGGAACTTTAGTGTGAAAAAACAATTATGCAATACGGAAGGCCTAGATGGCTTATAGGAGACAACTGCAAAAAAATTGAATTATGGGTTTTTTACTTAAAAGAAAAATGGGGTAGAGTATCATACTAGAAAAAGATAGGGCTTCAAAATATGAGACATCTGGAAGAAGAAAACAAAAATCACACCTACAAATTTTCCTTCGATATTTTTTGAACAACCTTCAATTTGACCCTATTACCATAGTCGTAACTTACCAAAAATACTGCAATCGAGGAGATTTACAAGAAGTGGCAATGCAGTATGAGAGGAATTACAGCACAACTGACCACTAACATAAAAATCATAACTAGATCTATATAAAAGACATAATATTCCAGAGATGAAACAAAAATTTGTACTACTACTTGAAACATTATTTTGAACACCATGAAGTTTGATCAGCAGAGGGAGAGGGATGACTTTCCTCATCTGCATCACAAGAAGACCACACTGGTGCAGTGATCACTGCAATTGGAACAGCAGAGCAAGAGGGAAAACTTTCCTCATTTACATCACAAGAGGACCAGACAGATTCAGTGATCATATTCTGTCATCAGAAAAGAGGTCCGATCCAGGTAGGGCTTCTTACAGTTGCCGCACTAAATCTTTCAGCATGGGTGGCTTGTCTTTTTGGAAATGAAGCCAATTCAGTTTTTTTTTTCACATCTGCTATCCTCCAGTTCTCTGAGAGAAGCAGAATTTGAATAGCTTGCATTGATTGTTTGTGTTGCTCATTGCTTCGATCCATTTATATAATTTCGAAACCAAACATAAGAGTTCATGAGATAAGTTTGCATACAGGGATTGAAGATCCTTTCTCAACAATATTTCAGTTATGATTTTTGTTGCAGAAATGATTTCATGCATAGTAGCAAGCAAATTAGGATCATTTCTTATGTAATCAGCTTAATTACTGGAAAATAAATCATTTTGCCAAGTCCCTTTTAGAAGCCAAACGGGAATTCTCTCTTCTGTGGATTCTCCATGGACCAAATTGAGGAGCTTGAATTTGGAAATTAAGAGACAGCAAGCCAATATAAGAAAAACAGCATATGAATTCCTTGGAATGATTGTTTGTTCTGGAGAAATGCCCCAAAAAGGTAAAAATAAGCACAAAAGAGGATTCAGCCATACCATACCTAATTTCAAAAGAAAAATAAATTTGAGTGTGTTGAGAAATAGCTTCATTCGGATTGAAGCAAATAATACATTATAATTAAATTGATACATACATATATGATATTGAATGAATTTATTATCAATATATTACTGTCTGCCCAATAGCAGAACAGTGACTGTTATCATATATTATACTGTGATCGGGTGTCAAGAAACCCAAGTGTATCGAGACATGAATTCAAGTCATGTTCGACACTACATTACATTACAATGATATTGATATTGATCAAAGCACAATGTATATATTGATAGAGCACGATAAGTGCTAATCATACCGTGGTTGTTAATATAAACAAATAGTTATGGTTACGTAGGGTCATGACCCTACGTGGCATAAGCTACGTAGGGGTCATGCCCCTACGTAAACATAACCCCTTCACAACCATTTATATATGAAATGATATCGATGCTTGTTGTGTATGGAATCAATAAAAGTGGCAATTATATATCTACAGCAAGCACTCGATATCATACACAATAACAGTAATAATATTGTTAGCAGCAATTACTTTCATCAGTGATTAAGGGTTAATAATACTCAGTGCAGAATTCATACATTGCATTACTATTAAATATTCTCAGTCAATACTGTGATCATTGAAATAAATAATATTCTCCAAAGGAGAATACACAAGTCTGCAATAAAGTTAGAAGTACTCATCTGACTGAATCTGAAAATAATTCTATTATTTTCTCTATCTCTGATCCTTAATTCTGCAACATGGTATCAGAGCCCCTCAAGCCCTAGACCCTTCATCTGCGTAAGTTCAGTTTATCAACATGGTACGTAGTGGGTGTGAATCCCGCATGGTAAAAGGTTGTATCCGGCTCTATCGTGTGGGGGGTGTTGGCGTAGCGACTATATCCACGATGAGATCCCTCTCCACCACCAATACGTGCTTTTGGTGTGATGGTCAAATCTACATGGGTATCAGAGCCAGGTTGTGAGATTGCTTTGTTAGATGGAAAATAGAGTTGGAGAAATTCACCAATATTTCTGCCGTGACACTTCCCCTGTTGATTTCTAATGCCTGACGATTATATTACAACAATTTGAAGGTTAATGAAAGAAGCTTTTCCTATTGAATGCACACCACAATCAATTCGCTGAAGAGTAACATTGCACAAGGGATGTTGGATGGAGTATGGATTGAATCTCCTATATTCTGCTCATAGGCGGCAAGCATTAATCGGTACATTTTTGGTCCCTACACTTTGGCGTGTTGTGATCACTTATATTTGCTGGCACACTCTATTATCAATGATTGATGTGGATATTTCACACAAGCTAAAGTTTTAATCATTGGATCGGGTGTGCACTTTGTTTGTTCTTAGTTGTACATAGACTCTCATTATGCGACTCATTCTGTTATGGAAAATGTATCCAAGTCAACTTGTTATCTTCTTGCAAGACATTTTGCAAGGATCGACCCACGTTGGCCCTTGTATAAAGTGGTTTTTTGGTGGTCGTGACCATTGTCATTCATGGTAGCATTTACAGAATTCAAGGGTGGTACACATGGAAGCAGAAGGATGAGAACTTTTGTATCTGTGTTTACTATCCCATGTAATTGCATAATAGTATAAGAGGGGGGGTCTATACTATAGAGCCATTCAACTCAAGACAGTCAAGATAACTGGCTTGTGACCTCTACCACAGACAACATGGTATCCAGTTTAATTCCATGTGCAACCCTACTTAGGGATATCGATTATTTCTATAATGTATTGTATCTTGTGCATATTTGCATCCACGAACGAGACTCTAAACTGCGAAGCATTGACGGGCGATACCTTCAGTTGATGGAATTGGAGATCATGACAAAGTCCAGTTTGAATGGATACAAATACACAAAATCACAGATCAAATGGGTCATGAAAAAACCAACAATATAGCCAATTTTTATCCAATCATTCATTCACAGGAGTGAGAATCTCATACCGGGTCAACGGATGAAAACTACAACTACTATGTTGAACACTGCCGCATGGAATATACATCCTCTAATAATTTTGGCATTAGAAAATATGATGAAACTTTCTATTGGAGTTTGATATATATTAAGAGTGAAACATTCAAATCCGGGAGTAGTCCTCACGACACTAAGGCAACACAGTTGTATATCTTAATAGAACGAGATCAACTAGTGGAGTGGTGTTCTAGTTATAGCACACGGGTGGCACTAGATATGTGTCTTCTATGTGCACGTTGTATCATAGTACAGGGAAACGACCACTAACCCGGGATTGTGTCTCAGTATTGCGGATATAAATGACATACTGGCTCCATGTTGAGCTTGCAACACAAGATTTGGGCACTTGGTTTCCTTGATTGATGCTTGGAGTTTGCTGCAGACTTTATGACTATAATTCTTAACAATGATATAACTTGGAGGGGAGAGTAAAATGGAATGAGTGATAATCTTACATTGTGGGGGGGATAATAACAAATGTTCCATTCTCACTTGAACCATCTTTAGAAAGGAGATGCTCCATTCTAAAATGTCTATGGACCCTCATGTGCAGATAAGTTTCCTTATATTTTTTATCTACTTATTGTAGTCTCTCTTAATTGTAATTTTATACATACTATAAGAATTATTTCCCTTGATTTCTTTCCTTTATGTCTGAGGATGTTCTTGCAAGAAAATAAGGTTGGTACTGTACACATGCTAAAAAATATTGTGCAGACTCAATCTTATGACATTAGCTCCAAAGAAGTTGTGATCCAGAATTTATTAGTCATCTAGTGATCAAGCTGGATAAAGTGAGGCTCTTGAAGCAAATATCCTTGATGATTGAGATTATGAGTATCCTTCTATATTAAGAGGGATTCTAACAAGGCAACAAAAGATTAATACTCAGAGGGAGTCTAAAAATACATGTGTGTGACTACATAAGGAAATAACGACTTATCACCAAAAAGTCGGAAGATTGATATCAGAATCAGAGGGAGTCTAGCAGGCATCCTTGGGTGAAGAGAACCACTAAGGGAGTAACTAGAGGACCTGACTTCCTAGGATCGTTGTTTAGAGGGAGAATTTTGAGGTGCGATCCCTTGTTAATGATCTCTTCTCTATGAGGGAGAAGTTCGAAGTAAAATTCTTTGTAATGCACTCTCCTCTGTGAGAGAGAAGTCTGAGGTGAAAACCCTTGTTCCACTCTCTAGGAGCAGCTATGGTGGATCCACCCTCTGACTTAATTCATGGTGGATATCATGTGAGTTAATACATGATTCTATTGGAAAACATCATGAGAGGTGACGATCTTTCATCGATGTTTGTGTATGGTCACTATTGTAAGGTGACGATCTTAACAATAGTTTGACCTGTTATCATGATAGACTTCATTAATTTGTTGTCCCAGGATGTGCTGGAGACAAGGAGTCACGCCTATCATAGGCGTGACTGTTCTTAACAACTCACGTTATAATTAAAGAAACCGTCGGTAGTAAATGTACTCCCGTTATACAACCTGTTATGGTATCCATCATAATATACAAACCACCGTTTATATAATATGTTGTCAACGTTAATATGTCGACCACTATATACCATCGACATTTATTAATATGCCGACCACTATTTACAAACCGATATTTAGTGATCGGTAAAGCATAGTATATTAATAACTATGGTCGACATTACAAATCGTATATGTTTGATTTATTAGATCAGAATAACAATGATAATTTATTATCATTATTATACTATAACAATGATTACTATAATATATATAATAGATAATAAATATATATAATAGATATCAATAATAATAAATATAAATCTATATATTATAATTATTAATATCTATTGATATATATATTTCACAATTTATCTATTATCATAAAATCAATATTTTATCTGATCGATGCTACAAACATCAACACTCCCTCTTAGCTAGGGAAGATAAAATCGTATATATCACATTTCTTGTGATAAGAAGTCTCACATATCTCGTGAAGACAAGCATCACATAACACGTGATGATAAGTATCACATAACTTGTGATAAGAAGTCTCACATATCTCGTGTAGACAAACATCACATAACATGTGATGATAAGCATCACATAACTCGTGATAAGAAGTCTCACATATCTCGTGAAGACAAACATCACATAACACGTGATGATAAGTGTCACATAACTCGTGATACTTAAAGGATGATATGCTTGAGAATATCACATTCTCCTTATACATCCTAGCTATGGTATGTGCACTGACATTACGTCACATAACGTCTACCATAACAGATCATGGCACATCCATGAATGACATCAAGTTAGCATGATATCAATATTACAAGATCGTCATCTTATAATATTTGAATACAAGTACTCATCTCCGAAAAATCGTCACCTTTTAGATATGAATACAAGGGGTAGAGCTCATAATGTCATATATCGACACATATGACAAAAAAAGTTTACATATTAAACATCTTATATTATACATATATCAATAAAGATTACAATGCAATTTATAATTCAATCATACCAAGACTTTTCCTGAAGTGTTCAACTTTCACTCTGGCAAGTGGCTTGGTTAGTATATCTGCTGTGTGACCTCCTGTACTGATATATTCCAACTAATTCATGTTCCTATCCACCATGTCTTTTACATAATGATAAGGAATCTCTATATGCTTGGATCTATCGTGAAATACTGGATTCACAGACAGTTTTATACAACTTTGATTATCACAATGGATGACTGTCGGTCTCAGGGGCTTACTGAATAATCCCACAAGTAGTTTCCTGAGACATACTGCTTCTCTTGCTGCTATAGAGGCTACAATGTATTCGGCCTCTGTAGAACTTTGAGCCACTGAAGATTTTTTCCTGCACATCCAAGATATCATGGCGGATCCTAAACTGAAGCAGCAACCTGAGGTGCTCTTTCTATCAGTTACACTTCCAGCCCAATCAGAATCTGTGAATGCATGCAGATTACGGTCAACTTTCTCATATTTGAGTCCATAATTTGGAGTACCTTGCAAGTATCTCAAAATATGCTTTACAACCATAAGATGAATCTCCTTAGGCTCACACATAAACTGACTCAAAGCATTTACTGCATAACATATATCCAGTCTAGTATTAACCAGGTACATCAAAGATCCAATTATCTGCCTGTAGAGGGTAGGATCTGCAAATGGAGAATCTGATGCTGCCTCTTTTAGTTTATGAAGGTTTGTTTCCATGGGAGAAGACATGGGTCTGCAATTTATCATACCAAATCTCTTCAATGTCCAGGGTGTACTTTCCTTGATTAAGTACAATGCAATCTGAGTGTTGTCTAACTTCCAATCCAAGAAAGTAATGTAGAAGGCCTAAATCCTTCATTTCAAACTCTTTAGCAAGGTCC
Source organism: Thuja plicata (assembly GCA_018584345.1). Lineage (NCBI taxonomy): Eukaryota > Viridiplantae > Streptophyta > Pinopsida > Cupressales > Cupressaceae > Thuja > Thuja plicata. The sequence continues at coordinate 2,158,657 of MU224045.1, read as the reverse complement.
CTTTTACATTGATCAATAAGGTGATCTTCTCCAGGCCCTGGGAGCCTGTTTAAGTCCATAGAGAGCTTTCTTTAACATGCACACATGAGATTCTGCAGTGTGAATCTCAAATCCTTTTGGTTGCTCTAAGTAGACTTCTTCCTCTATTTTCCCATTTAGGAATGCAGTCTTTACATCCATCTGATGAACATTCCATCATTTGGCTGCTGCAATGGCTAGAACAGCTCTAACTAAGGTATATCTGGCAGCTGGTGCAAAAGTTTCCTCATAATCTATTCCTTCCTTTTGTGAGAAGCCTCTGGCAACAAATCTGGCTTTATGTTTCTCTATACTGCCGTCTGCAGCATACTTGATTTTAAATAGCCACTTGGATGAGACAATAGACTTTTGAATTTTCCTTTGGTCTTGGAACTATTTCCCAAACATCATTTTTTTAAAATTGATTGGTATTCTTCTGTCATAACATTCTCCCATACTTGGCGCTTGAGAGCTTCTGATGCATTAGATGGTTTAGATTTTGACAGATCATTCATTAAGGCCACATAGCTGGAAAACCTTCGAGGTCTTTAACTTTCTCTAAAGGTCCCTAAAGGGGCTGCAAATTTCTCTGTGTCTTTCATAGTTTTGGTGGCCCAAAGTGGTATTTTCTTAATGTTCTCTTGAGGTGGATTTTGCACTTCATTTTCATCTTCTTCAAGATACTCCCTCTGAAACTCAGGTACAGGATCCTTTTCTTGATCTGAAGGTGAAGGATGGCGTTTTGATTCAATAGAGTTCCTAGCTCTTTTAAAGGCTAAGTTTTCTTCAAATATTACATCTCTGCTAATTTCAATATTTCTATGTCCAGGTATAAATACGCGATAGGCTTTAGAAGTTTCACTATACCCAACAAAGATTCCTTTTCTTCCAGAGGGTTCTAGTTTTGTTCTCTTTTCTTTAGGCACATGAAAATAAACAGGGCATCCAAATATCCTTAAATGAGTGATATCTGGCTTTATTCCAGTGAAGATTTCTTTAGGAGTTTTGTCTTCAATGTGAGAGTGAGGACATCTATTTTGTATGTACACAGCAGTGTTAGAAGCTTCTGCCCAAAGAGAGGTTTCTAGGTTTTGATCAAGGATCATAGCTTTAGCTGCTTCTACAATTGTTCTATTTTTCCTCTCAGCAACCCCATTTAGTTGTGGATTGTAGGGAACAATGAACTCCCTCTTAATCCCGATTTCTTTACAAAATTCTTTAAAGATGTCAGGAGTATATTCCTTCCCATTGTCAGTTCTTAAGGTTTTTATTTTCTTTCCAGAGAAGTTTTCAGTAAGGGATTTGAACTCTTTGAATTTCCTAAGGATCTTTTTTGATTCTTTACATTTAAGAAAATGGATCCAGGTTTTTTTTCTGGAGAAATCATCAACAAATATTACATGGTATAGGAATCCCCCTACTGATGAGACGGACATGGGTCCACATAAATCAGAATGAACTAGTTCTAAAACATTACTCGTTTTACTAGAACTACTTTGAAAGGAACCCTTAGTATTTTTGCCTAGCGCACACCCCTTACATGTACCTCATACAGGTAACCTTTCCTTTGCCCTAGAGTTATTGCTTTCTTGATGGAGGAATTCTTTGGCCAGGCCAGAACTTTGCAATCCATGAATGTTACTCTGTACCCATTATCCTCAAGTGCAGATATGGAAACTAGGTTCCTCTTGATGCTAGGAACATAAAGTACTCCAGTTAGTTGGATAGACATGCCTGATTTCAGTTTGATGGTGCAGTTCCCAACACCTTTTACTGGATATGTATTGTCGTCTCCAATGGTTACTTCTTCATTAATTTCTTCTATCATAGAGTCCAGTAGTTCCCTATACCCTGTAATGTGTCTTGATGATCCATTGTCAATTATCCAAGTATTCGATTTGCTTGATACTTGATTAGATATGGCAGAGTAGAATACATGTTTCTCAAAGTTGTGCTCCTTTTTATTCTTTTTCACTTTAGCAAATGTGGCTAATTTTTTAAGTCTATCTGGACATCTAGATGCATAGTGCCCATATTGATCACAGCTAAAACATTGAATTTGAGAAGTATCTTTTTTTGATGAACCTTTTTCATGATGGTCCTTCCTCTTCTTAAAGTGTTTGTTCTTGCCCTTTTTGTAAAAGTTTGCATTTAACACTTGAAGATCTTCATCTATGTTCTTTTGTTTGATTCCTTTCTTGTTTTGTCTCGACTCTTCCTGAAGACAATCAAACCTTAAAAGATCAAAGTTTGGGAATTTTGTTCTTGCACTAATCCCTTGAACAAAGGTTTCCCAATTGTTTGGAAGGCCATCTAGTGCAATAAGTGTTAGTTCTTTACTCTGAATTGTATATCCAAGTACCGTTAATTCATCCCTTAGATTGGAGATTCTCATTAAGTATGCATTGATTGATTCTCCTTTATTCATACTTATATGATTCATTTCCCTCTTTAGGGCTAGGGTTCTGCTAGCATTGTTTATCTCATACGTTCTTTCGAGTGATTTAAACATATGATAGGCAGTTTCATGTTTTGTCAGGATCGACACTATATGGTCTCTAAAACCATCAACTATGATCTTCATAGCCTTTTCATTTCCTTCAATCCAATTTGATTTTTTGGGATCATTCGTTGGCTCTTCTTTTTCTTCTTTTATAAATGACTCGACTTTATTTTCTTTTAAGATCATTTTGATTCTGAATTTCCATGATGAGAAATTGTTTCCTCCTTCAAGTCTATCCTCGAATCTGATAGTGCTTGCCATAGAAATATGATAGATTACAACTGATATTAAATTTCTCAAGTTTGAGAGCTGCTTGGATCTTCCTTGTAATGAGCCTACGTGGCTCTTACTTGTAATTTCAATTCAAATTCACTTCACAAGGTAATGCAAACTGTACTTCTCTTTTTAATCAAATAAGAACCTCTTTTTAAAAAAAACAACTTTTTCAATATATAAATACCAAATAGTACTTCCACCAGAACAAAGTTTAACTCCTTTAAAGATCATTATAAAATACTATATCAAATAGCGTGGCATTACAATCCATATAAAATAACCGGTGGTCATTAACTAGTGATGTTTTAAATGCTACCTTTTTTATGCTCCCACGTGTCCTCCTAAATGCTCCTGGCCACATGGACTATATGCTAGCCGCGACATTCATTTGCAGTTCACAGCCCAATGCTTCATCCACACGTTTAACTGCAGATGTTGCTGAACTCTTAACGGCAGCTAACGCTACGGAAGAGATGTCTCCAAGACACAAATCGCCTTCTTCTTCTTACCCGCGATTCAATAGTTTCAGACTCAAATCCGCAACCCTCTCTAAAATTTATGTTACCACGAAGCTCTTCATTTCCTCACAACAGCCACCCCAATTACACCATTCACTGGACATCACCAGTCCAATTCAAGGTGCTGGAAATACCAATCGAATTCACAATTCGAAATGCTGAAAATTCAGAAACCCTTAACCAGTATCGTTTCCAGAATTTTATTCAAATGCATCAGAACATAACATGAATTCCAGAATTAATTGCACTCTCAGTGTGCCAATTAATTATTAAACAAACTCCCCAGCCACAGTATAAACAGTAAGGAATATACAACCAATTACTATACCTTAGCAGTAACTGCTTCACAATCTTTAGAATATCTACAATACTTCAGCTGTAGATGTCAAACCCTTATACTTCAGTAAGGGCACCAGAACCAAGAACTCAGAAACAAAGTCACTAGACAAAATAAGTTTATCAAAATAATCGGATGATAATCCCAATGAAATGAGCTCATATTTATAATCCATTCTTGGCCACAGTTTCCCCAAAAGAGCTTCAATTCACAACTCTTTTAAATAACAACTTCTAACTTATTATAATAATAAAGTATTATTATAATAACGTGGCTTTATTTTTAATTAATATTTTAAAAATATTAACTAATAACTATTAATTAATAAATATGAACTTATGCGATAAATCCCGCATCCACTGCTGACAATTGCAGCGGAACTCAGCCCGACTGAAACACCAACTCTGCCAATACCCGAGTCCCTAACACTGAAACCAACCTCTGATAAACTGTCATGGGTGTATCGATACTGCAAGTGGTCCTACTTGCAACTGCCAATTCCATTTGCGAAGGATGAAACTAACCCATCCCACAACGGATGGTATGAAACTGGAGCCCACCCACATCGATGTAAAACCAAATCCTCTGCCTGTGGGTCAACAAAACATGATGAGCACACCTCACGGAAATGCCGATAGAAAGCCTCAATCTCCGTCAATGGCTCATCACTAACAAACTGGGAATCAGGAGATGGCTCCAATCTCTGACTCCACATAACTGCAGGCTGGGTAGGATCCTGGGCAACCCTCTCAGCAAACCCAACCCTAAAATCCCTGTTGGGAAACATTGTAGCCAAGGTCTCTACAATACTCCCCACTAAGCGTCGTATAGCACAAAAGCCTCGAATGAGAGTACCCTCAGATACTTAGTACGAACTCCCCTGTAAGTCTACACTCTTCAGAAGATACTCCATGAATGTCTCGGTGCAATAAAAATTATACGTGGAAGCGTCAACCTGCTCCCCCGCAACCCACAATTGATCCTCCTGTAAATGTGGCGCTGCCAACTGCCTACTGCTACCAGCTGTATGAAATGTGGAAATAGATTCGCTTCTAGTAGAAGGAAACAAATCACTATGAGAGCTCG
>MU224045.1:2113862-2134981 GCA_018584345.1 Thuja plicata | reverse complement strand
AGCCCAAGGCTCAAGAAGAAAAATTATAAAATATTCAATAGATGATTTGCCTTTCACAAAGCATTGCTTTTATAATTAAAAAGTGTCTTCTCTCACACACTTTTCACTTAAAACACTTTTTATACTTCGGCACATATTGAATAATATAATTTATTAACTCATTTGGCTCCAAAAATGACCTTTTCACCAATATCATGAAATTATGACACGCAAGGTCCCTGTTTCTTGTGCCCAAGATTTAATAGTTTTCATCCTGGTTCCAACGAGCTATAACACTACGGTATCCAGCATATAATACCAACAAAAATGGCAACCTTAGCAAATTTAATTAAATAATAATAATAAACCACCCGTCTTGCGAAAACAATTGAAAAAGCATCCGAATCGAAATCTGTCTGCACGGGAGTGATCCTGATGATGAAGATGATGAATGAAAATGGACGCTCTCTCCAAGATTCTTGGAGCCCAAACCGGAAGCCAGAAATGAAAACCGAGAGCATCATTCAACTCCTCTAACTCATCTGAGCTCATCGGAACTATCCATTGACTTACTAGAAATAGTAAGTTCACACCAATGACCCTCTAAACACCTCGCCAGACCACGAGGATCGCAATAATGACCTGGCACCATCAATTCAATGACCTGCTAAAAATGGGGACATTACACTTACGATGATGCAAAACTTACACAGGAATGGATGGGAATCTCTTATTGCAGCCTGTTTAGCTACTGTCTCATCACCCTCAATGAGAATGTATTGAAGTAAATCAGTAGCCTCTCCTTGCTCATCAAATTTTTAGCTCTATCCTTGTGAATAGGGGTGTCATCAATTACCTCAATAAGGCTTAATTTCTTAGGATGATGTAAACCTTGTGGAGAAGAACTAGAAGAGTTACCTCACCTTGCAGCTTGTTCAGCTAGATTCTCATCATCTCCAATGTGAATGGATAGAAATAGATCAGTGTCCTTTGCTTGCTCCAGCATCACACTAGTAAATTTGCTAAAAACAGAACTGTGGTTCCTCTTCTTTTTCCTGAAACATTTCCTTCGATAAACATGATTTTTTGTATATATAATTTTATATCCTCAATTGTTTCACATTCAACCTGCATTATTTTCTTCTTTATAGAACCCTTGAACCATGAGTTTATTATGTGATTATAACTGACTAGCCAATCCTATACAATCTTTCACATATTGATGAAACAACTTGTTGAGACTAATTAGCTGTCACTAAAATAATTCTTGGAAAATTGAGATTGGAGACATTTACAGTCTTGGTGTGACGGAGGGCATATGGCAAGGGGATGAACCAATATAGGCTAAGAGCAACTTTGGCTTGAATACTTCTTACCCACCACAGAAAGTATTAGAAGTGATTCGACCTTCCATGTAATGTCCCCAAAATAATTAAATAACTCAATTAAATTAATTGATTAAGTGGTCCCAAATTTAATATCTTAAGGACCCTTTTAATTAATTAATTTAATTATAAAATAAAAAGTAATAAATTACTAATGTCGGCTTGCTTGTAACCCTTCGGGAAACTTCCTAGAGCCCTTTATAAGGCCATGTTTGGCATTGTAGGAAGGTATAGTGGAGTTTATTTTCTTCCATATTTGCAATTCCAGTTGGAATTCAGTTTGTATGTAGTTTCAGAGGTGCAAGACCCTCCCTAGTCTGTATTCGCAGTTTCGGTGGGAGTTGTTCCTCACCCTAGCCTGTTGTTGGAAATATCATTCTAATATTTCACGTTGTACTCTAAATTTGTGAAATCTTCTTGCGAAAACAAATTTGTGCATACAGATATAATCTGAGAATACAAGTCTCAAATTAACTCATTGTTCTATAGTGATTGCATTGGATATATTCAATTAAGTCTGAATTGCATTTTGCGTTTTATCTGCGATTCCAAAGCTCCAGTGTTTACTAGGTGTTGAAGGGTGTCGAAGGGTATTGAGTGCCAAAGGGTGTCGAAGGCGGAATGCGTGTGTAGTGTGGCCATGCAGGGTGTGGTGTGCAGTGTGTGGAGTGCAGCGTGTAGAATGTGCAGTTGTGCGGGTGCAACGTGCAGAGTGCAAAGTGTGGAGTGCCGCGTGCGGAGTGCGGCGTGCGAAAGTGTACACGTGCAAGTTTGAAGGAAGTTGACCATACGGGTGTGTGGCGGTCTTTCTGTACAGGTACAAAGCGGAGACATTACTGTGTGGGTGGGACTTAGTGTCGTACGTACATACTACTATGCGGGGGTGCCTTGGTGAGTCGGGCACCATACGGGGGATTAGGGTAGTCATACGTTTGTACAGAATATCACAATGGTATCAAAGTTGGTGATCATGCTAGCCTATCGGGAAGTGAATGCCAAACGAGCTCATAATATACACCACGAGGTACCATTCTGCAGATAGAATGGGGGAACCTAATGCTGAAATCATGACATTGTTAAGGGAGCTAACTAGAAGTCAGGCTCAGCTCAACGAAGCCATTGCCAGGGGAGAATAACTAGTCATGGAGGAGACATTGCAACAATTGGTAGATGGCAGAACAAACAGAGAACACAATGGACATGGCAAAACAAACAGAGATCAAAATGGACATGGCAGAACAAATGGAGATCACAATGGACATGGCGATAATTCGGTCACTGGAAGGTCAAACACACGACGCTCACATTCTCGATTGTTGATGTCGACATTTCCCCAAAGAATAGAAGCGCCTCGCAGAGAACGAGAGCGCACTTTCCAAGAGATGCAAGAGCAACTGAGACAAGATTGGAAGGATGCAAATCTTGAGGAAGATATATCCTTCAAGGATTACGGGAAGCTACGAAAGAAATTTTCTGACGCCAGGAGTCGTGGTCATTACAACGATGACATCAAACAAAAGATTGGCAAATTAAATTTATCATCCATTGATGAGTCAGGGAAAACATCAGCACGAGTGTGGGTTCAGAAAGCAAATACCTACTTCCAGCTCAACCCAATGCCTGAAGATGAGGTAATCAAATTTGCAGCACTTCACTTGGAAGGAGTTGCTCACAAATGGTGGCACCATGGGATTGTCACCCTCGGTCACGATTGAGCCATTTCATATGCCGATTTCACCTAGAAACTTATAGACTGCTTTGACGAGAAGGATCTAGAGCTCAACTTCAAGGAGTTGGCTCAACTGAAGCAAACTAGACCAGTGGACAGTTACATCACAACATTTCTGAGGCTACCAATGTTGGTTATAGACATCTCTGAGAGGAGACTGGTTAGGTTGTTCATGGATGGATTGACGGAACCCCTAAAGGGCTGGGTCAAACGGTTCAATCCCAACACGCTCACTGAAGCAATTAAGAAGGCACATGACATGGCTACCTCATCTTCTTCTTCCAAGAGTTATACACATGCCAAACCACCCCTCGCACCAAAGGAAAAAGATAGCAAATCATACCCTAAGAAGCCATCATTAGACGAGGCCACAAGGTAGGAGCTCAGGAATCTGAGCTGCAGGAAAAAGAGGAGGCTAAAGAAGAAATAAATCATGCGGAGAAAATTACCATACTGGTACAGAGGGGGGGTGCCATTGCAGCATTGGCCGACACTCCAAGGTGCAATATGTTTCGGGTTCGTGGTACACTCAAGGGACAGTCAGTCATAGTCATGTTAGATAGTAGGGCCACTCTCAACTTCATCAATTCATCACTCGTCACTGGGAGGGGTTTGCGTACGGAAGAACATGAGGGGTTCAAAGTCAAGGTGGCAGGAGGAAATCTACTGTTATGTACTCATCTAGTTCCGCAATTGAGCATTACCATTGGGAACTACACCATGACGTATGATTTCTTTGTGGTAGATCTGGATGATATGAATGTCATATTGGGCATTCAAAAGATAGAGACTCTCGATCAGTACACACAGAGTTTCAAGAGGATGGAATTCTCATTTGAAGTAAATTGAAAGGTGGTACTGAGAGGAATGTCAAATGGCGGCCTGAGGGAGATTTTGGCGAAGCGGATGAAAGCAATTTTCAGGCATGATGACGTCATTTGGGCAACCAACCTACTACCATGACGACGAGCTTCAAGCGGTTACGAGCAAGCACAGTTTGGTCTTCGCCAATATTCCACTTGTTACACCCCCACATAGAGGTTTTTAGCACACCATCGAGTTGGAGGGAGCCAAGCCTATTATCACCACACCCTATCGTCATCCCAAGAATTTCAAAGAAGAAATAGAGAAGACGATACAGGAACTCCTTGGCAAAGGATGGATCAAACCCAGCTCCAATCCCTTTGCATCCTCGGTAGTGTGAGCGTTGAACAATAAAACCATCAAGAATAGATACCCCATTCCCAAGTTCGATGAGATGTTGGATGAACTACACAGAGTAGTTTACTTGTCCAAGATTGATCTTCGTTCAGATCCGCATGAGGGAACAAGTTGTCTAAAAGACAACATTTCGTTGCTACTACAGATACTATGAGTTCTTGGTCATGCCGTTCGCGGTGACCAATGCTCCAGCGACCTTCCAATCCCATGAACCACATCTTCAATAAGCAGTTGCGTAAGTTTTTGCTAGTGCTTTTTGACGACATATTTATAGCAAGACATGGGAGGAACATCTAAGACATTTGGACGAGGTATTAGGAATCATGGACTCACACTCGTTTGCAAAGAGGTCCAAATGTGAGTTTGGGATGATTGAGATCTTGTACTTGGGTCACGTCATCATTGCCTAAGGGGTTCAAGTGCATCAAGAAAAGATTCAGACAATCTTTGATTGGCCCACACCCAGGACACTCACTAAGTTGTGTTGGTTCTTTGGACTGTGCAATTACTACACAAGATTTGTGAAAGGGTTTTTGCAGCTAGGAGCACCACTGAACGACCTGACAAAGACAGGGGCTTTCCATTGGGATGAGCAGGTACAAGCAACCTTCAAAAAATTGGAGGTCATGAGTACGTGTCTAGTACTGACACTACCAAACTTCATTCATCCCTTCATCCTGTAGTGTGATGCATAGAGGGAAGGCATTGGAGTGGTGTTAATGTAGGATCGTCACCCCATCACATTTGAGAGTCGGAAACTCTCAGGAGTCGAACGATTGTACTTGATCTATGATAAGGAGATGCTCACCAACATGCACACATTGGCCAAGTTTCTCCAATACGTCATTGGAGCAAAATTTGTTGTGAGGATAGACCACAACAGTTTGAGATATTTCTTGGAACAAAAGAACTTGAACGAGCAAAAAAAAAAATGGGTGAGAAAAATCCAAGCATATGATTTTGACATTTAGTACATGAAGGGGAAGAAGAATGTGGTGGCGGACGCACTGTCAAGGAGACCTGCCATATGTTCACTGTCACAGATTTCGGCAGATTGGAAGGCTCATTTGTTGGTCGAGTACTCCAAGAACACCTATGTGTGCCAGTTGATGGATGGTCAAATACAAGATGACAGGTACAAGGTAGTTGACGATGTTATTTACTACAAGGATAGATTCTATTTGGTACACGAATTGAAGATGAAGCAGAAGATTTTGAGGGAAGTTCACAATTCACCCTTGGCAGGACACCCAGGGTACCTCAAGACCTATAGGCAAGTTCGGGAGAGGTTCGCTTGGAAGGGCCTCAAAGATGACGTAGTACAGTACATAAGGAAATGTGTCACTTGCCAACACAATAAATCCGATCATACCTTGTTTGCGGAGCTGCTTCAATCCTTGCCAATACCTGATCTGAAATGGGAGAGCATCTCGATGGACTTCATCACTAGACTGCTCAAGGTGCGGGGAAAGGATTGCATTTATATTGTGGTGGATCGTTTGACCAAAAATGCTCATTTCTTTGTCATTCCCACAGGATTTCAGGCAACTCAGGTGGCAGAGTTGTTCTTTCAAGAGGCGTTCCACCTACATGGCCTTTCGCCAAACATAGTCATCGACAGAGATAGTTGTTTCCTCAACACTTTCTGGATGGGACTTTTTTGCTTGGCAGGTACAAAGTTGTCACTGAGTACGAGCTACCACCCGCAGACGAATGGTCAAACAAAGATTGTGAACAAGTAGTTGGAGGGCTACTTGAGGAATTTTGTTGCAGCACAATAGAAAGCGTGGATCTATTGGCTTCATTAGCAGGGCATTGTTACAACACTACTTACCACATGTCAATAGGTATGTCACCATTCAAGGCACTTTATGGTTACAAGGCTTCATCATTTGTGGATCTGGCATTAGGCAACAGTCGTGCACATAGGGCCAGGGACTGGTTGCAAGAGAGTTTCGATATCCTTAGATCCCTCAAGGATAACCTACAACTAGCTCAAAATCAATAGAAGCTGTATGTTGATAAGCACCGGATTGAGCGAAGTTTTGAAGTAGGAGGTTTGGTCTACCTCCGATACAGAGTGGTACGGAGAGTGGGAAAAGTTGCCTACGAATTGGAACTTCCAGAAGGAAGTCAGATTCACGTCTTTCATGTTTCATGCCTCAAGAAGGTGGTCGGTCAACATGTCACGATCTCCAAGGAACTTCCACCTATTAACGAAAAGGGAAAACTTTCTTTGGAGCCCGCAGAGATCATCGATGTTAGAGAGAGGAAGGTGAGGTCACGCACCATTAGAGAGTACTTAGTTCATTGCAAGGATCTGCCAGTTAAACATGCCACATGGGAGAGCGAACAGATCTTGGAGCATCCGAGTTTGCAATTGCTTGAGGGCAAGCAATTCTTGGGCCCGGAGGACTGTAATGTCCCCGAAATAATTAAATGACTCAATTAAATTAATTGATTAAGTGGTCCCAAATTTAATTATATCTTACAAACCCTTTTAATTAATTAATTTAATTATACAATAAAAAGTAATAAATTACTAATGTCAACCTGCTTGTAACCCTTCGGGAAACTTCCTGAAGCCCTTTATAAGGTCGTGTTTGGCATTGTAGGAAGGTATAGTGGAGTTTATTTTTCTTGTGTATTTGCAATTCCAGTTGGAATTCAATTTGTATGCAGTTTCAGAGGTGCAAGACCCTCCCTAGCTTTCGTAGTTTTGGTGGGAGTCGTTCTTCACCTTAGTCTGTCGTTGGAAATACCATAATGATATTTCACATTGTACTCCAAATTTGTGAAGTCTTCTTGCGAAGGCAAATTTGTGCATACGGATATAATTTGAGAATACAAGTCTCAAATTAACTCATTGTTCTATGGTGATTGCATTGGATATATTCAATTAAGTCCGAATTGCATTTTGCGTTTTATTTGTGATTCCATAGCTCCAGTGATTACTAGGTGTCGAAGGGTTTTGACTTTTGAGTGTCGAAGGCGGAGTACATGTGGAGTGTGGTCATGCGGAGTGCGGTGTGCAATGTGCGGAGTTCGGAGTGTGTGGAGTGTTAATGTTTAGTAGCTAGATCAAATTCTAGCTCAGATTATTTTAATTAGGAAAATTGAAATAATGAATTAATTATTTAAATTAAGGAAAATTAATTAATGGATTAATTAAATAATTACGGATGGATTAATTATTTATTTAATTGGAGAATTAAATAAATAATTTATTATTTAAGTGGGAATTAAATAATATATATGGATTAATTGTTTATTTAATTTGGAGTATTAAATAAATATATATATATTGGAGAATTGAATTGGAAAGATAAATATTATGGATTAATTATTTATTTAATTAAGAAATTAAATAAATAATTGTGAGTTAAATTATTAAGTTATATCTTTAATTTAACTTCATATTTATCGAGCTATTGTATTTATAAATACAATAAAATAAAAGTTTAAAGGGCTCGACCCATTTCCATTTCTTCTATTAAAACGTCTATGATAGACGTTTGGTTTCTTAATGAAGACCTATCTTCAGCGTGGCCTTGGCACCAAGATTTGGTTCTCCAATGAAAGGCCATATATAAAGGAAACATTATTTCATCATTTCATATATTTTTGAAGTCAATATACTTGATGTACGAAATACACTTGAGACGATTTATATACAGCAATTCGAAATTCACCTTCATGTGCGATTCGTTGTTTAGCCATATGTGATCTCACATCTGCTCATAAGGTGGCATCAATTCATCTAATCTACTATATTGCCGACAATATCTACAGTCTGAGTTCTACATAGCAGCTTGGATATTTGCTTGCATCATACAGTTCGAAAGCTATGCTTTGTGATATATATACAGTCCTAAATTGAAGAACTACAGTGATGAATCTGTGTGCTATTCTGATTCTCCAGATCGGGACTGTGACTTTACACTATTGGTTTGAATCAGAAGTATTTATTGCAGGTTGACAGCGATCCATATTTGACAGTGATTAAGGATCATATCAGAGTACATGTTTGTTGTTTAGATCAGTCCTTAATCAGCATTGGATCTTGATTTGATCTGGACATCATCAGCATTAGATCTTAAGTTGATTGTGCTTCATATCAGAATCTGATCATCAGCACCAGTTCAGTTTGTAAGTTGTATCTTGATCTTAATATATATTTTCTTAGTTGCTGGGTTTTTCACCTCTACAAGGGAGGTTCTCCCAGGGTATTCTTGGTGTTGTGTTTGTGTCTCATTTGTCTATCTTGCATCTATTTGTTTCTTTATCTGTTATTAGTTAGATCTGATACTAAAAATTAACATGGGGTGCGATGTGCGGAGTGCGGAGTCTGGCCGTGTAATGTGCGGCGTGCGACATGCAGGTGTGAAGGAAGTTGACCATACGGGTGTGTGGTGGTCTTGTCATACGGGTACGGAGTAGAGACATTACCGTGCGGGTGGGGTTTAGTGTCGTACGAAGATATTACCGTGCAGGGGTGCCTTGGTGAGTCGGGCACCGTATGGGGGATTAGGGTGGTCATATGTCCGTACGGAACATCACATTCCATCCATGAAAATCCAACTTATTTTAGCTTGAATGCTTCTTAACCACCACAGAAAGTATTAGAAGTGATCAAAACCTCCATCCATGAAAATCCAACTTCTTTAAAATAGGGCCTGCTCTTATTAGCTTCATCTTACAGGCTAAATAATCCCTCAATTTGATAATTTTCCTTACTCTAGAGGATATTTAGTATTGACCCTTACATGATTTTCATTGAATATATTGAAGAGTTGATATTGGAATGTCATTCATGATACATATAAAAGGGTGTCACATGAGATGTGTATAAGGCTTAAGAACTCCCAATGGGCAGAGATGGACTGTAAGTTAGAAAGAAATTAAGACATGCATTGACAACTAAATATGGCAAGATAAATAATTTCATGAATCCTAGAAGGAACAGTATGCAGAAAGACAGTGATAAAACCAAGGAGAATAACATTCCAAGAAGAGAAAAAGGGGTATACTTAAGTATATAGCGTGTGGAAACTATAACACAATCTTTTTTATGAAGCACTCATATATCAAAAAAAGTGAGCTAGCCACTGCACATAATAAGGTTTAGAGTATATTTAGTTTGTTAAGCTTATTATATCACTATTGGAAAGAATTTCAAAATTATATTGAAACCCATGAGTTGATCTACAATTTGAAATTCGTAAAGCCAGAAAAAGTTATCAACTACTTAATCTATGACTATAATATAAATAAGTTTAGTTGACAACGATCAGTGTTTTTACTCTGGCAATTCTGTTGAAACCTTGTTTTGACTGGATGATAACTGTCAAATCTTCGTCAATCTGCAAATTATAAACTACAGACATTTTTGCCAAGACCACTCCATCAGACAGTCAACGCAGCCATCTTTTTGGTCTGTTGACCAGTTTTTTTTGTGGGAGAAAAACAGATTTATATTATCAACTCTGATGATTCCTCCAATACCTGCTTGTCTTGGATTGTTTTTTGACACCATCAAAATTCATTTTGTAACAGTATCTTGTGGGCAGGACACATTTTGCTTCAAATTTACTGTGATTAACTTCATTTTGTAGCGGAAATGGACATTCCAACCCATGATAATCAATCATGCTTTGGGAGTTAAAGGTGCATAGGTGCTAAGAATATTGAGTTGTAGTAGTGGTTCAGATATCGATTTTAACAATTTAGATTATCTGAGACAGATCTTTGGTTTCATCATTGAATATATATGCATTTTATTCCTTCTAGAGTTACCATAATATAAAACAAGGGTTGAGGTGAGCCATTTATTTGATGATTTTCCATAGTTACACCGCCCTGGGGGACGGGGGGACAGGTTTCCGGGCAGGGGAGACAAAGGGGCCTCAATTTGGGGACGGCAGCGGGAGGGGGGGGGTGTATATACTATATACTATACATGTGGTACTTACAATGCTAGTTATGGAAAGATGTATTACAATATAAGACATAAAGATGTAAAAGTAAAATTGAAAAATTGAAAACAGTAACTGTAAAATTAAAAATAGTAAATTAGAATTACTAAATACTTGAACATTTAACATGGAACATTGAACATTGAAGTTTGAACAATAACATTATAAATAGTCGAATCAGCAAATGGAAAAGTTATATTATATAATAGATATCAAAATTATGAGTATCTAATCCAGTGTTACGGGACTCTGCGAGTCCAGAGCCGAGTCTGGGCTCCAAAGTTTTTTTGACTCTGGACTCGGCCTTGGCTGAGTCCAAGGACTCGTTGATCTCTGCAAGTCTCGCAGGCAGGATTCTGTCGCAGTCAGCAGAGATAAAGTGTTAAAAAAAACATTTTTTTATTGTTTCAGGTTACTTTTTTTGGTTTATGTCTTATCTTAGACCTAAAAAGGTCATTCCATCACTTGCAAACTAGCATATCATAGACAGGTATTATTGGTAAGAAAAAATGGTCATAAAAATGCATTCATTAGAAAAATGAACCAAACATGGTGCTTTTCTACAAGGAGGGAGCTTATGATTGCAGTCAAATTGTTGTCGGGAGATATATTGTCGCGCAAGGTTGGTTGTCACCAAAAGTTGTGGTGAAAAAGAGTTACTGAAAAAATTAAGTTGCTGATAATGTTAGAGAAAATATCACCAGAAAAAAATGACTAGTGAAAACATGTGTTGCCTCTTTGTATGAATGAATTAAAGATTTATATAGTGTCAACATTAACAAGACCAGCAGTCTATGTGACCAAAAGCAACAGCAAAAGAGAAACACACGAAACCTGTCTATGATATGTTAGTTTGATTCCATGGATTTCATATTCCATTAATATTATAGATATTTGACAGTGACACTATTTATATTTCTAATGTGTTATTTAGTTTAACGTATTTCCTTTAGAAATTTGCATTTACACCTATGTGATCTATGTAAACTTGTGTATGTGTGCAAAGTAGCTTCTATTTATCTCAATTATTGTGTATTTGATGTTAATTGACTAAATGATGCATAAAAAAGTTTCAAATCCTTAAAAATCTTTGAATTTCTTGGGTTTTTCG
Organism: Thuja plicata; assembly: GCA_018584345.1. Classification (NCBI taxonomy): domain Eukaryota; kingdom Viridiplantae; phylum Streptophyta; class Pinopsida; order Cupressales; family Cupressaceae; genus Thuja; species Thuja plicata. Next base: position 2,123,581 of record MU224045.1, on the reverse strand, counting down.
ATTTGTCGAGTCTGAGTCTGAGCCCGAGCCTGAAACCAGCTTGTCGAGTCCGAGAAATCTGAGTCTTGTAACTATGATCTAATCATAAAGATGATTACATTGAGTAGCATGATATGAATATCAAAACAAGTACAAACTACAAAATCAAAATGCCAAGGCCCAAAATGTAGTGGAGGCCTCTAATCATGGAGGTCGGCAAACTCGTCATCACCGGAGCTATCAGACTCTCCAAGGTCAAGAGTCGCGAAAGGAACACCAACCAGCCCTGCATCTGAAGCATCCCCATTCTCATCAGTTTGTGATGGCTCCTTTGGCTCTACATCCCATCGTGTTGTTGGGCTCTCCTTGTACACATGTGCCCTGTGGTCAGTGATACGCAAGGCACTATGTACAACCACTAGCTTCTCTGCTCTCTAAGAGGTAATTTTGTTCCTCTTCAGAGAGTGGATGAAGCTATATGAAGCTTTTAATTATTCTGTACTGGCAAACCGGTTCTTCAAACCCGAACCCGAACCAACAACTTAGTTTATAGTTATACTCATGTGATCGATGTATACTTGTGTATATGATCAAATTAGCTTCTATTTGATGATGTTATTATGTCTTTAAGGTTTATTTATTAAAGGGTGCATAAAACAAGTATTAAATCCTTAATAAACTCTGAATTTTTTTGGGTTTTCCAATTTGCCGAGTCGTTGAGTTTTTGCAGAGCTTGGTTGCTGAATCTAAGTTCGAGTAAAAAATCATCTTGCAAACTCCAAGTCTTGTAACAAGAACATACTGTAATACTATTTTTGATGAAATTACTAACAGGAAAGAAAAATACGATAAGGTATATTTTGCAACAATTGATAATGAGAAGCCACTTCCAAGGGTCAACCTCCAAATTCTTCAATACAAACAAAACTTGCAATACCATACTTCACAACTACTCACTACCTCCCATATCTAGGCATCATTAGGCAACATTAGCAACATAATCCAATAAGAGCAACCTAGCTTACAATAATTATAAATAGGGACTCATAAATGGCTCAATTAAAGATTATGTGAGCCATAATTGATTATATCACATCCCAATATGAATATATGCTATAGGCCAAAGGCACATCATACAACAACAAAAATATCGCCAACATAAATGTGAAAAGGATTTATGGCGAATATGCTAATATGAAATATTGTGGAACAAATATCTATTCTGCAAGCAATCCAACATTGATGTGTTAAATTATGATCAGATTTTAGAATTTTAGAATTTTGTTCACAGTTTATGCAGAAGTATATGTTTATTAATACAACTCGAACTCTACACAGTTCGATAATCTCTTTATTACAATCTCACAATGATAGAACTGAGATATGTATCAATATCTTATTTACTATGACTTGATATCGATCTGCAATAATATCGATATCGACATCGATATTAATAATAACAATCTTGTTCACTGTCAATCTGCAATAATATGATGTCGTTGATAATATATAACTTGTACCTTGCTTTGCACTTATCGATTTATGTACTTAGCAAGATACGATTTCGGTCTCCACATATATAGGTTGTGAAGAGACATGTGGAGACATGTCTCTACGTGAGACATGTTCTCATTAACCAAAACGACCGATGTTAAGTCTTTATCATTCATTAACAAATCGATATGTTTGCTGTGATATTAATATCGATTCATGGCATGATTAATAATTATAATATTAAACCTGATCATATATGTATATATTTAATAATATATATATATACATGATAATTAATTTACTAATTATTAATCATGCATTATGATAACCATAATCATAGCAAATAATTTGATCAGTATACAAAAAAGGGTAGGGATCAAATGCTCAAGGCCGATAGGCCACTTATGCATTTGATTTCATCGGGTAGGATAATCCGACTAAAGCTACAATTCTCTAACACTCCCTCTTATTCTAGGGAGAACTTCTACTCATAATGTAAGCACAATAGATCCATTTATTAAGGGAAAGATATCACCTTATCGTGATATCAGAAGTTAGAGTATATGAATATCAAGTCTCATGATATTCATCATATGCTTGTGTTAGTTAAGGATATCACCTCACCGTGATATCAAGAGTATGGCATGTCCACGAATATCAAGTCACATGATATTCACCATAACTCACTATATCCATTATGGTATGTGCACTGGCATCAAGTCGCATGATACCTACCATAAGAATATCTATTCATGGCATATCCAAAGATATTAAGTCACACGATATCCACCATGAGTATCTCAGTAATATTATTTATTATGGCCATCCATAAATATCAAGTCTCGTGATATTCACCATAATTATATATTACTTAAGAGATTAACTATCATGACATCTCCACGAATATCAAGTCTCATTATATCCATCATGATAGTGTAGTCAAATATTGTAAAGTCGTCACTTTACAATAATAACCAGAAATACAAGTGTTCATCATTGAAAGATCGTCATCTCTCAGTGATGTTCACAGGGGCCCATGAAATCATGGAGTCACACACAAGACAATAAAAGAGTTTGCACATTAAACATCTTTAGAATATATTAGTACAACAAATTATATTGTTGAGACTCAACCTCAGATGAGATTACATTTTTACCATACCAAGCTTACCTCTAAAGTATTCAACCTGTCTTGGAGAGAGGCTTGGTGAGAATGTTTGTCGTTTGTTCACCTGTACTAATATATCTCAACTGGATAACATTTCTCTCCACCATGTCTCTAGCATTATGGTAGGGAATTTCTATATGCTTTGATCTGTCATGGAACACAAGACTCACTAAAAGCTTTATACAACTCTGGTTGTCACAGTGAACGATAATAGGATCCATGGATTGTCCAAACAATCCTACAAGAAGTTTCCTCAGCCATACAGCTTCTCGAGCTCCCATCAATGTTGCAATGTACTCGGCTTTTGTGGAGCTTTGTGCAACTAAAGATTGCTTCCTACTAAACTAGAAGATCATAGCTGATCCTAAGTTGAAACAACACCCTGAAGTGCTTTTCCAATCAACTACACTTCCAGCCCAATCTGAATCGATATATCCATGCAGATTTAGATCTACATTATTATATTTTAGACCATATCCAATTGTGCCACGCAGGTATCTTAGAATGTGTTTTACTGCAACTAGATGTAACTGTCTTGGCTCACACATGAACTGACTAAGTGCATTTACTACATAACAAATGTCTAGTCTAGTGTTGACCAAGTACATCAAGAATCCAATCATTTGTCGATAGAGAGTGGAGTCTGCCAATTCTGAGTTTGCTACAACTTCTTTCAACTTATGTAAGTTTGTTTCCATAGGAGTGGCCATGGGTTTACAATCCATCATTCCGAACCTTTTCATAATGTCAATAGTGTATTTTCCTTGATTTAGAGTGATACCATCAGCTTGCTGCCATACTTCTAAACCAAGGAAGTAGTGTAGAGGACCCAAATCCTTCATGTCAAACTCAGATGCTAGATCTTGTTTACATTTGGTAATGAGATGGTCTTCTCCTATAATCAATAAGTCATCAACATAAAGAATGAGAATCAACATTCACCATTAATTACCTTGAAGTATAGATTCGGATCTGCATCATTCTTGGAGAAGCCCAAGGTTGAAAGATAGTGATCTATCATCTCATACCAGGCTTGAGGAGCCTGTTTAAGACCATAGAGACCCTTCTTTGATTTGCAAACATGAGAACCATTACCATGTATTACAAATCCTTCAGGTTGCTCCAGGTACACTTCCTCTTCTATTATGCCTTGAAGAAAAGCAGTCTTCACATCCATTTGGTGAATTTTCCATCCTTTTGATGCGACAATAGAAATCACAGCCCTGACGGAGGTGTATCGAGCAATTGGAGCAAATGTTTCTTCATAATCAATTCCCTCCTTTTGAGAAAAGCCTCTGGCAACAAATCTTGCTTTATATTTTTCAATACTGCCATCTACAACATTTTTTATTTTGAAAAGCCATTTAGATGAAACTACTGATTTGTCTTTTGGTCTAGGCACAATGTCCCAAACATCGTTCTTAAGAATAGATTGGCATTCTTCTGTCATGGCATCTTTCCAAACTTGAAGTTTGAAAGCTTCCTCAACACTAGAAGGCTCTGATTTGATGATTTCACTCAATAAGACAACATAGCTGGAATATTTATGAGGTCTTTTTCTTTCCTTGAAGGTTCCTTTTGGTGCTACATAATTCTCAGCCTCTTGAATCATTTTCCTTTCCCATAGAGTTCTTTTCCGGTTCAAAGTAGTGTCTCTAGGTTCATCTGCAGGATCCACAAGCTCTTTTAGATTATCATCTTCCATAAGTTAAAGAATCAGCCTCTGAATCTCAGAACCATGGTCCTCTTCTATATTTTGGGGTGACTCTTGATCTTCAATGTCTATCTCATGAATGTTCTTGGATCTTTTGAATGTGACATCTTCAAAGATTACATCCCTGCTTAGCTCAATTAATTTTTGTCCAGGAATATAAATCCTATAGGCTTTAGATGTTTCACTGTAGTCAACAAATATTCCCTTTTTGCCTAAGGGTTCTAATTTGGATCTCTTTTCTTTGGGTATATGAATGTAAACAGGAAAACCAAAGATTCTCAAGTAGCCTATATCAGGTTTTATTCCTGTAAATGCTTCTTCAGGAGTTTTGTTATCGAAAAGTGAATGAGGACATCTATTTTTAATATAGACAACAGTACTAGAGGCTTTAGCCAAAAAAGAGGTATTGAGGTTTTGGTCATGCATCATGGCTTTGGCTGCTTCTACAATTGTCCAATTTTTCCTTTCTGCCACCCCATTTTGTTGAGGGTTACAAGGAACAGTAAACTCCATCTTAATCCCAACATTATTACAAAAAGATTTGAAGTTATCAGAGGTGTATTGCCCGCCATTATCTGATCTTAAGGTTTTGATTCTTTTACCCGACATATTTTCTACTAGAGCCTTGAATTCCTTAAACCTCATAAGGACTTCATCAAACTCTTTATATTTCAAAAAATATATCCATGTTTTCCTAAAATAGTCATCTACAAAAATAACATAGTACAAGAATCCTCCTAGAGAGGTTACTGACATAGGTCCACATAAATCAGAATGAAGAGTTCTAACACATGTTTAGTTCTACTTTCAATACTATGAAAGGTGCCTTTAGTGTTCTTTCCCAAGGCGCATACTTTGCAAGTTCCTTCATGCCCTTGATTAAGTTTAGGTAAACTTGTCACCATTTTCTCTATTGAAGGTAAGGCACAAAAATGGAGATGCCCTAATCTTCTATGCCAAATCTCACATGAATGTGAATATTCATGAATTAGGGCTTGAGAAGGAGAGGTGCAAAGCTTGTAGAAGCATCCATGTCAAACTCCTATGGTGTGAGCTTTCTTGATATTTGAGTTCTTGGGCCATGCTAGAACTGTACCATCCATGAAGGTAACTCAATGTCCTTTGTCTTCAAGGGCTAATATAGAAACCAAGTTTTGCTTGATACCTGGTACAAATAATACACCTATCAATTGAAGAGAGGTGCTTGATTTTAATTGTATAGTACAAGTTCTGATTCCTTTCACAAGGTAGTTAGAATCATCTACAATGGTAACTTCCTCATCTTAATTTTCCACCAAGTTATCTAGGTGTTCTCTAAATCCTATGATGTGACGAGATACCCCACTATCTATGACCCAAGTATTAAGGCTGGTAGACACATGACTCACCAGGGCTGAATAAAATACAAGTCTTTTAGAGTCCTTTTCCAAGCTCGCCTTACTAACTTCAGCAATAGAGGCTTGAGGTTTAGGCTTGTCCGGACACATTATCACATAGTGACCATATTTGTCACATCTAAAACATTGTACTTTAGACATGTCCCTCCTCTTGAATGAGTGGTTTCCATTAGAGTCTTTGTCTTTCTTTCTTTTGAAGTTTCCCGTCTTACCCTTCTTGTGAGAATGAGAATTTAGAACTTGAATATCTTCATTAGTGGAGTTTTGAATGATCCCTCTTGTGATCAACCTTGACTCTTCTTGAATGCAATCAGTTTTTAAATGATCAAACTTTGGAAGTTTAGATCGAGCACTTATCCCTTGAGCGAATGCTTCCCAAGATGTTGGAAGTGCATTGAGAACCAGAATGGTTAACTCCTTGCTATCAATTGTGTGACCTATGGTGGATAGCTGATCTCTTAACTCTGTTATTCTCATGAAATAAGATGTAATGGATTCTCCCTTGTTCATTTTCACATAATGTAGTTGTTGCTTCAGAGTAAGGGCCTTGCTTGTGTTGTTTATTTCGTACATGCTCCCCAAGGTTGTGAACATGTGATATGTTGTATCTAATTTGGAGATAATTGGAACTATGTGATCCTTCACCGCATCCACTAACATCTTCCAGTGTTACAGGACTTTTCGAGTTCGGCCAGGACTCTGCGAGTCCCAAGCTGAGTCCGAGCTCCAGAGTTTTTCTGGCTCTAGACTCGGACTCGACCGAGTCCAATAGAGTCCTGCTCGGACTCGCCAAGTCCAAGGACTCTCTGGACTTTGCGAGCCCCGCTGCCTGGACTCTGCCACTACCAGCAAGAAATAAGGCAAAAAAAAAATTCATTAATTTTACTTGCTTTTTTATGAACACTATGTATGGAAAATAACACAGCGTTTCATTAAAATCCAGTAGTACCACAGCTAAACATATTTTGGCTTCTATTAACCTATAATGCGTTTGGTCCTATGGATGTTTCTTTCAATGGAAAATCTAATGCTATAATTATCAATTATTTCTCGAGATATACATGTACTTACTTTCTAATACATAAGTCTGATGTATTTTCTATGTTTAAACAATTTAAAGCACTGGTTGAGAAACAAATAGATAGAATAGGCTTTGAAAACAAATACTAGCATTGAGTATTGCTCTATAAATTTTGACAATTATTATAAAAATTGAGGAATTGTTTTATAAAAAACAACTCCATATACTTCACATCAAAATAGAGCAGAAAAATGGATGAATGAAACTTTCATAGACAGAGCTACTTCTAGTTTTACTGTGTATTAGATAGATTTCAGAGGACTTCAAAGCTAAATTGGGGGTGGCAATCATCAATGAGGTGAAACGATGTATGGCTGAGCTGTCAATTCACAATGAGGATGAAGTAATAGAGAATGTCGATGGTGAGATGCAAGGATTGTTGTATGGGTGAGATGACTTGGAGGATGTTATTAAAGCTCTATGAAAATAAGCTTAGGTTCTCAATTATTGTGTATTTAATGTTAATTGACTAAATGATGCATGAAAAAAGCTTTAAATCTTTAAAAATCTTTGAATTTCTTGGTTTTTCGAATGTCAGGTCCGAATGCCAAGTCCGAGTTCGAGCCCAAAACCAGCCTGCCGAGTCCGAGGTGAGTCTGAGTCTTGTAACTATGACATCTTCATTGCTTTGTTGTTGTTTTTCATCCATTGCAGTTTCTCATCGTCTTCATTAGGTACAGGTATTGCATTTTCCACGAATGCATTTAAATCATGTTCTCAGAGAGCAAGCATGATTCTAAATTTCCAAGATACAATATTTGAAGCCCCTTCAAGTCGGTCCTCAAATCTAACTCTATTCACCATTTTGTTGAATATGAAATTCTAGAAAATTTAATGGTAGTTAGTTTATCTCTCCTTAGAAATCTGATCGAATCTTCCTTAAACCTGGCTCTGATACCATGTTAAATTAAGATCGGATTTTATAATTTTATAATTTTGTTCATAGTTTATGCAGAAGTATATGTTTATTAATACAACTCGAACTCTACACAGTTCGATAATCTCTTTATTACAATCTCACAATGATAGAACTGAGATATGTATCAATATCTTATTTCCTATGAGTCGATATCGATCTGCAATAATATCGATATCGATATTGATATTAATAATAACAATCTTGTCCACTGTCAATCCGCAATAATATGATGTCGCTGATAATATATAACTTGTTGTACCTTGCTTTGCACTTATCGATTTCTGTACTTAGCAAGATACGATTTCGGTCTCCACATATATAGGTTGTGAAGAGACATGTCTCCCGTGGAGAATGTCTCTACATGAACATGGTTCACGTAGAGACATGTCTCTATGTGAGACATGTTCTCATTAACCAAAATGACCGATGTTAAGTCTTTATCATTCATTAACAAATCGATATGTTTGCTGTGATATTAATATCGATACATATTATTGATTCATGGCATGATTAATAATTATATATATATGATAATTAATTTACTAATTATTAATCATGCATTATGATAACCATAATCATAGCAAATAATCAGATCAGTAAACAGAAAAGGGTAGGGATCAAATGCTCAAGGCCAATAGGCCACTTATGCATTTGATTTCATCAGTTAGGATAAACCGACTGAAGCTACAATTCTCTAACATGATGAATGAATTTTAATTTTCTTGATAAGGGAGTTAGATAAGTTGGGATGAGATGATGGGGGAGGGAAATTACAAGAGAGAGGGATAGAGATCACTTTGAATCAATCTGAGATAAAATTAAAACAGAAACAAACCATATTTGACAAAAAGTGCAGTTATATATGTACAACAACCTTTGATTTTATATTGAAGCCTTCAGAGATGCTACCAGTACCAAACACTCCATCATCTATATCAAGCAAAACCCAGGGCCTGCAAAACATAGACAAAAGACTTAGGTTCTATTCTTTGACTAGTAAGACAATGCATTTGTCTTTTGACAACAAAATACTAACTCCAGTGCAACAAAAAATACTGAGTCATATATGAAAGTGTCATGCAATATAATTCATTCACTGATTAGGAAATGATAGTCAAGCAATTTTTACAGAAATCTTTCACAGTCCAAACAGTGGAAGTTTCATTTATTGTATTTCAGGTGTTAATTCATATATCCAAATCAAATAACCTTCTGTACATGCCTTGGAAATGATAATAATTTCAGAAGTTGTTTTCATCAAACTCCATTAATTATCCTCAGAGAATAGAGCAAACTTTTAAAAAAAAGCAAGAACCAGTCCAGCTTTTCTAGGTAGGAAATACTCAAGGGGCAATGCAAGTGGACCCTAATTTATACACGAAGTGTAAAAAACATCATGCCATTACTAAGCAATAATTCCATACCTTCCATTTGAAGAGACAACAAAAAAACTTTCATCCTGCAAAGAGTCTTGAGCCTTCACCAAACTTGCACGATCCTGAAACCAGACAAATCCTCTTGTAAATAGTTCCAGTTTGAGGGCTGGTAAAACATGAACATGGGCAACTCTGCAGCCCATGGAAGTTATGAGTTCCTTCACATCAAATGGGTTCACATCCTTTTCCAGATTATCTAAAACCAGAACTTCCAAGGCAGAAAATTTTCTCTCCTGAGTTCTCACATCTCCATAACACTGTTCACATCCACAATCCATGCAACGAAATCTAGATTCATTAAGTCCCATTTGAATCATCATGTTTTCTCTCTCGCTTGATAACATTGGTTTCATAGAATTCCTACAATGTTTGCCATTTGAAACCTTTAAGTGGCCAGTTCCCGCCCCATCATAAATTAACTCGTCTTTTGAGAATGCACTCACATCAGAAATAGGTAGCTCGTTGCACCTGTGCAATGAAGAATGAAAGAAACATGGGCAGTGATCTGTGAAGGTGTCACCAGAGGATGTT